>JAANYP010003778.1:0-35000 GCA_020465985.1 Centrapalus pauciflorus | reverse complement strand
TCACATTACTCAGTTGACCATTCGCATTACTTAAATGATCAGTTACATTACTTAATTGACCATTAACATTACTTAAATGATCATTCATATTACTTATTTGATCATTAACATTACTTAATTGATCATTCACATTACTTAATTGTTCATTCACAACACTTATTTGATCATTCACAAGAATTATTTGACTATTTAACAATTCTTTTATACTTATTTGATCATTCATGACATTTATTTGATCATTCACAATAATTATTTACTTATTTACACTTCTTTTATAATTATTTGATCATCCACTTACTTAATTGACCATTCACATTACTTAATTGATCATTCACAACACTTATTTGATCGTCACATGAATTATTTGACTATTCACAATAATTATTTGACTATTTACACTTATTCTACCTTATTTGATCATTCACAATAATTACTTGACTATCACAATTCATCTACACTTATTTGATCATTCACATCACTTTGATGATCATTCACAACACTTTGATGATCATTCACAACACTTATTTGATATTTCACAATTCTTCTACACTTGTTTGATCATTCACAAGAATTATTTGACCATTCCTAGTATATATATTTGATCATTCACAACACTTATTTGATCATTCGCATTAATTATATGATCATTTATAATAAGTTTAGAAGAAGTGTAAATGGTCAAATAATTATTGTGAATAATCAAATAAGTGTTGTGAATATCAAATAAGTGTAGAATAAGTGTAAAAGTCCAATAATTATTGTGAATGATGAAATCAATACTGTAAATGGTCAAATAATTCATAGTGAATGATCAAATAAATGATAAATAAGTAATGTGAATGGTCAATAAAGTAATGTGAATGATCAATTAAGTAATATGAATGATGATTTAAGTAATGTGAATGGTCAATTAAGTAATGTGAATGATCATTTAAGTAATGTGAATGACCTACATTTGTTTAACTAATTATTTAGATCTACATTCAAATAATTATTGTGAATGATCAAATAAGTGTTGTGAATGATCAAATAAGTGTAGAAGAAGTGTAAAAGTCCAATAATTATTGTGGATGATGAAATAATAACTGTAAACGGTTAAATAATTCATGTGAATAATCAAATAAGTTTTGTGAATGATCAATTAAGTAATATGAATGGTCAATTAAGTAATGTGAATGATGAATTAAGTAACGTGAATGATCATTTAAGTAATGTGAATGGTTAATTAAGTAATGTAAATGATCAATTAAGTAATGTGAATGATCATTTAAGTAATGTGAATGGTCAATTAAGTGTTGAAGAACTGTGAAGGGTCAAATAAGTGTTGTAGATGATCAAATAAGTGTTGTGAATCATCAAATAAGTGTAGAAGTATAAATAGTTAAATAAGTTTTGTGAATGATCAATTAAGTAATGTGAATGATCAATTAATGTGAATGATCAATTAAGGAATGTGAATGGTCGCTGAATACGCATGATTTTTAAGGGGACGCTGTGGTACCAAATTCTGTGTGTGTGTGTGCACACACATATACATATATACATATACATATACATACATATATATATATATATATATATATATATATATATATATATATATATATATATATATATATATATATATATATATATATATATAGTATTATTAATATGTTGTGTGTGTGTGTGTGTGTGTGTGTGTGTGTGTGTGTGTATATATATATATGTGTGTGTGTGTGTGTGTGTGTGTGTGTATATATATATATATATATATATATATATATATATATATATATATGTATGTATGTATCCATGTACACATTTTTATGAAAAAACATCATAACTACATAATCATATATGTTTTGTCTAGATATACAAATATATATCTTCCAACAAATGCTAGAAACTTTTGTATAGATTGTATGGAAATTAAATTTACAATAAATGCAACATAAAACACAAATTTGACAATTAACGTATCGTGAAATTTTTTAGAGTAAGAAATAATCATGAAATTTTTTATTGCCGAGAAAAGACATAGAAAAGTCAATATTTTAAGGCCAAGAAAGGATCATGAATACTCTATTTTTAGCTCGTAATTGATCACCAATACTCTTTTTTGTCAACAAATTTTTTAAAAAAAAAATTCAGCCTAAAAAGTTTTAAGATTAGCTTTGTTGTCAAAATTTATTTTTTATGTTATATTTGTTAGCAATATACCCACGATTGTGGATTCAAAACTTAATTGGTTTGACCTTTTCAAGTCAAATATGGACTCAAACGTTTTAAGAGACAGAAAGAGGGAAGATATGTTTTAAGAGACAGAAAGAGGTTTATATGACTTTGGAGTGAGGTGCATACTAAGTCTGACTATATAAAGTCGAAAGTTGACTTTATTTTATCAAGAATTTGATTTGTATAAATATTCAAGCCATTAATAGAAACTTTCTATGTCAAATGCAGGGTTTTCAACTGATGGAAGAGAACAAACTCTTGAAACAACAAGCAAGTCACTTCAATTATTATTTTTTAAATATTATTTAGTAATTATTTAGCATGAAAATCGAATACCATCCTTTATGTATTTTCATATCCAGATGCTGACTCTGATTTCGAAAGGCAAGAGGCCACTGACAACAACAGCGGAGCTGGATAATTTGGTAGTTAACCCTGACGATCAAGGGCAATCGTCAGAGTCAGTTGCAACTAATGTCTATAGTTGCAACAGTGGACCTCCTCCCGAAGATGATTGCTCTGATACTTCTCTTAAACTAGGGTAAGCTTGTTAATTACGCCTTCTAAGACCATTTACATACTATTTCTCTCAGCATGGATGTCTTTTTACCCTCATATCATACGAAATTTAGGTTATAACTCGTAAAATATCATCGGGATATGTCCAGGGTTAATAGGGATGATCATGAAATAAAAAAGGGTCAAAACTCATATCTATTTTACCACTTTCATTCTTCATCTTGTTCATGAAACGCAATCCAAAGGAATATAAATCCTTGACACAATCTTTTAAATATAGATTTTGATGTCATATAAATAAATTCTTATTATTTTTATAATCCAAAGCTTCAAGCACTGTAACCAAATTTTGATTCCTATGAATAATATTCGATGATTCAGATGGTATATTACTACTTCTCTCTCTACATTTTAAATGTCAAATCTTTTTTGTAGTATCTTATATGAGAAACCAAATCTTGGATTGCATAGTACAACTAAGATGGATTGAGTATAAGTTCGTGTCGTATAACGCAAATGCATATATGCGTTGTTTTAACTATATATATTTTGTGACATCTATATATGATTCAGGTTACCCTTCAACTGATAGTTTCAGACGGCATGCCATGAAAATGGAGGAGGTTGATGAAGACGTGGATTGTGGTCGTAATGGCGTTGGCGCTGTTTTGGAAGGGAATAAGATTGTGTTGACTAAATATACAATTTGTAATGTCTAGTTTTTAGTTTGTTCGCATAAATACCTAACAATGACCATATGCGTGTTTATGTTTTTGATGATAAAAGTTGTAATTTATCTATATGTATTATGAGAATGCTAAACGATTTAATTTCAAATTTTGTTACATGAAAATAGGCCCAAATGTAATGAATTCGTAACATATACTTTACAAGACTAGAGACTTGTATACTCAAAATAAACAATGACGATGGTATATATTAAAGAGCTAGATCATTTTGGTATGTGGTTAGGTTGTAAAATAGCAATGTAAAGGGTCCTATAACCTAAAAATTGAAAAAAAAAACTCCTCAAAAAGTGTTTTATTTTGTCTACTTCTTTTGTTTATAAATATAAACCTGGTTTTTTACGTAAGCAACCTGGCTTCTTAAGCACTACTACAAAAAAGCCTTTCAATCCCACCTAATAGGCCCAGGTTATCCTATAAAAACCCGGGGTCAAATTATGTCCCGTGTATTTTTTTCAAAAAGACCCCGGTTTCTTTCAAATGAACCGGGTTAAAGCTATTTTAATAACATCTACCACGGTCTTCTTCTAAGACACCTCGGTTCAGTCGACGCCAAATTTTAGGGGGAATTGTCCCGCTCATTCTCATCCAATTCAGTCACTTTATTCACAATCAGTAAAAAAAATGAAGGAAAACCCATCATACGTTCTCCCTCACTCATTCACCGCCTCCCATCCCCACCCCTACCGGCGCCGGCGCGAATAAGCCCCTTCCTCTGTATTCTCCTTCTCTCACCTCACTTTGTAATTTTCCTTCCTGTCAAACGCAGATCTGGTTCATAGAAGAGAACCTTAAAGCGAAACACAGATGTGGTTCAAAGAATGGAACCCTAATTTGTCAAAGTTACTGTCAAAGCCCACTGAGCCTGAAGCCCTAAACGTTGAAGTCAGCAGTGCTCCTTCCAGAGCCTAATTGTTAAAGCCACTTTTGAACCTTATTCTCCATCATGGAAGGTTCGATTTCTACATGAAAGTTTGATTTCTATTTATAGGGTTTGGATTTCTACTTTCTTTATATGAATGATTTCTTTATTTTGTATATGAATCACACTCTTGTTTTGTGAAGTTTATGTTCGTGACTTGACTTATTGAAGGTTGTGGCTCACTTGTGGAAAGGCCTCTCCTGAAGTCTGAGATGTAATGGCATTGATTTATTCATCCCTTTGCTTTTGTTCCTTGTTAACCATATTACATTATTATATCTACATGTCTAATTATATGTAGTTTATAGTGTTGAATTGTTGATTACTAACTGACTGGGCGTGTTGGAATAGAGGTTATAATATTGAAGCTGGAACTTGTTCGAACTGATATTCATTGCAGCTGGATGACTCATTCAATCTCAAAATTCTGGTCATAAGATGGATGTAAGTTCTTGGTATCATGTTAGTTCAACTTCTTGACATAATTGGTTCTTAATGTTTATAGTGATAATAATCTTGAATTCTTTGAACTTCACCATAGCTTGAACCAGATTTATTCTTTGTGATGATAATAATTGGACATAATTACTTTTGTATTCTGTTGTATTCTTTGTGATGATAATAATTGGTTCTTAATGTTTATAGTGATGATAATAATTGGTTCAGCGTTAGTCTGCTGTATTCTTTGTTGATTGGTGGAAATATCATGTTAGGAAAGTGCACACCAACTGTATAATAAAATGATTGAACCAGATTTTCGTTGAAACTCCTCATTTATAGATATGGAATGTGGTTGATAAGTAGTCTATTAGAATTTCCATGGGGGCTCATGATATCCTTTTGAAACCCTTGTGTTTGTACCTATCACCCACAAATTTGTATAGATGTGATGAAAAGATTTAGGTTTTACTCTACTTTGTCTATTGAGACACACATAGAACAACAACTAAATCTTCATCTTTAAATTAAGATCAGGACATTATAGTATTAAATCTCCATTTCCTACTATCCACATGGATGGTTTTACTCTACTTTGCACCTTGTTCTTGTTGGTGATTTTGTTTATAATTTGAAAACATGTAATAGAAACTGTATATTTCTCAATGAAGTGCAAAATTTGCTATATGTGAATGCAAGGAAAAAAAAAAAAAGCAAAATGATGGGTGGTGTTGAAGGCTGACCAGATTTTTAATGTCAAACCACCATTTAACGGCCAGGTCTGATTCATATCTCTTGTTTCATATGTATGCTTGTGTGTAATTCAATTTCTAGCATTTAATATGTTTAAGTCCACTTCATGCATTATTATACCAAATCTTCTATTTATGATTTTAGTTTGCATTATCCATTTACATCTTGGTAGATAAGTCAGGGTATTGATTGTTTGAATTTAATTGTTTCATTCAAACAGAGTTTCATTTAAGTTGATATATGTCAGAATTGATTCACAACCTCACAGGTCATGTTGTGTATTTCTTTCCTTTTATAAGGCATCAATCCAACATGTAATAGACACTGGTTTTCCATCTTTGCATAAATAGCCTTTACATGGCAATGAATACTATATCAGGGAATGGCCCATCTAGAGCAGGCAACCATTGATATGCTCTGTAATTTTTTTTCCTTTTATAAGGCATAAATCCAACTGTCACTCTATTTATGTTTCGTTTTTTATTGCAAGATAGTCGTTAGTTTGATGAACTCCATTGTCATCATCTTATAGGGATAAGAAGGAAAATTTTGGTAACAATTTACACATTAGCTTGCTGAACTTTGTGTGGCTTTGGGACTGTTTTTGCAAGGGTTTTGAACAAGTTTAGACGTTTTTCTTGCAATCTAAGGAGTCTTGTTTGGTAATGGTGGTGAAGGTTCTTCACTAAGGTAGTATTATGTTTTATTATACGTTTTTTATGCTAATCCTACAATAAACATTTGTATTGCTTTGGAAAGGTTCAAGGTTGAGTAGTCCCTCTAGATAAAGTTTGAGTGCTTTATTATTTTTTAATTTTTGTTCTATTCATTGATTTGATTATGTTGATTATTTTTTAATTTTTGTTCTATTCATTGATTTGATTATGTTGTGTGCTAATTAGAGCTAATAGGTCAATTGAAAAATAAACATTTTTTGGCTATAAACTGCTGCAGTCTCTTTTCTTTTTTTGATTATAACCAGATTTTGGAATAATTTGTCTGACTTTGATTATAACCAGCTGAAGTGTGGTTGATGTTGATTTTTCTGCTTCAAGATGTTTTGGTGCATAATGTTTGATTCTTCTACAGATATTTTTCCGACAGGTTATAACCTTGCTTTGTGGATATAAAGCTTGATGATTAATGATGTAGCAGAGTTGGTTTTTACTTTTGGTGGATCAATGATGCCATGATGGTATGCTACTGGACTCAATACTCTTATTTATCGAGTTTCTTATAAATATACTTGGGAACAAATTACACTACTTTTGCTTCTTAATAATGAAAATAATGGATGATACATGTGTTCACTTTTTTCTTTTTTTCATTACCTTGCACACATGTATTTACAAATAAAGAAACCTGTTAGTTTCCATTGCCTATGACACTCAAAAACTATTATTATTATTATCATCAAACTACAATGCTTTCTTTGAAGAAAAAGATTTATCAAGATAGATAGAACGTGTACATAGTCATGTCTTTTAGAGAGTTGTTTCTCTGCCATTAACATATATTTAGTAGATACATATACTTTAAATACATATAAAAAGGTAAACATGGGGTAGTTGTAATATTTAGATTTTATTATAATATGATGGTTCAATGTAGCTATGAAGCAAGTTGTAGCAAAATTATGACAGGTTTTGGAAATAGTAAAAGCATTAAAAATATTTATAAAAAAAACTTTATACACCGGTTGCCTATTAAGGAACCTGGGCGTAAAGTGCCTACAGCCTCCCCTCCTTTATACTTTATACCCCGGTTGGCAATAAGGAACCTAGGTTAAAAGTTTTTCTACCCCGGTTAAAAAACCGGGGTCTATGTTGAATACCTACCCCCCCCCCCCCCCTTTACCCCGGTTAAAGAACCGGGGTCTATGGTGTTTTTAAGCGGGGTAAAAGACCTATTTTGTAGTAGTGAAGGCCCATGCATATTTTTAAAATCTAACTCGGTTTTATAAATAAACAACCGGACTTTATTATTCTATCCAAAAGACCTCACCCCTTCCTTAGTTCACCGCCCTATCCCCAATTTCCTTCCCAAGTTTTTCATCTCCCGCTATAGTTTCCCCTTTAATACCCTAGTTTTTTGAGAAATCAACCAATGATTTTTGTGTCAATTCGTCATCTTCTTCACTCTCCTCCTTGACTCCTCTCTCTACACTCAGTCCATCAAACAACCATTAGCGTCGACCCTTCACCGACTAGTGGCCGCTCGCAAGTTCACAGGCGACCAACTGCACTCTGACTAGATATATACCTAAGGTTTGAACATTACTGATGACTTTCAATCCCTAATATTTTTTTTCTCTAATCGACTTTCTCAACCAAGTTTCGGCCCAATATCTCTTCTTTACTAGACATGGTATATCTCTCTCTTGAACTTTCAAACCCTAATCATTTTCTGCTGGCCAAGAAAGCCAAAATGATAGAGAAGTGTACTTTGGTTCGAAAACATATCAAGAGCCAAACAACTATGAGGAAGAAGCCTATCCAAAGATGAAGGGAGTTACTCTGGTCCCGCAACACCAATCGCCCCATCATCACCGCAACGCATCCCACTACAAGAAAAATGTCATTTTGCGACAATTTTAGCGACACGTATTTGCATGTCACAAATTAGTTACATATGTAGTGATAGTTTTTGTAACGAACAAGTCACCATTGTCATTATGCGTGTCATTATTTTTAGCGACATTCATGTATAAGTCACTATATGTGAAGACCTCCCCTTACGGGTAGTCCTGAGCGTCTAGGTCCCACAATTTGCAATACGATATCAATCATAACTAAGATAAAGTAATTAAGTGCGAAATTTCAAATTACAGTACAAACATTAGAATTAAGTTTAATATAACTTTAGTAAGGATTAGAGTGTTCAAATTAAACTTATAAAGGGTACAAGACTAATCTAATACATGTCATCATACAATTAAAGCAAATCTACCCAGACCACCACATTTATCATCTTCAAATCTGTACCAAAAGGTTGTTTGAGTAGTGGTCTATGGAAGCTTCAACTTGATCTTGGGAGACCTAAAAACTAGGTGCTTTACCCTTGTCTTTACCCTTCAACTTGGTCCGGCAGGTGCTTTACCCTTGTCTTTTCCTGTACAGAGATTTAACAACAACTATAAGCAATGCTTAGTGAGATTATAGATTTATCAGATTACATGCATTACAACAAGGCAGAATGTGGTAATAGCGTGATATAACTTGACTGCCACCATAGCCACGCAAGATTGAGACATAGTTTATAAGAAGAGGATGATGTCCAGGCCACACTCACACTTTTAGTGGAAGCTATCCACTCAATTCTGGGCTAGCCAATAACAAACATCGTGGAGGGAGCATCAGAGTAATCAATACCAAGTTCAATAGAACTGGTGACATAGTAAGGTCTAGAACAATAGACCGACAAGGATAAAGATGCTAAACCGAAACAGTACATCAAAGATACGAGCAATGATGAAAGCATAATAAACAAAGTAATGATAGCAATATCAACTTATAACAATAACTGAATTGAACTATAAGTACAATGTATGTAGAATGATAAGTCAAATAGCCATCATGATCCACAGGGCATCACCAACCATGCGATAGCGACAGGTCCACATCCGAGCGGAGATAAGGAATGCCAAAATAAACTATCAACAACAAGTATGCTCTCAATCCAGAATCAAAAAGTAAAAACTAAATATCTATACCTCAACGATTTTACCAGATTATGCTGAACTGTTGACTTAACTTTATCAGCGGATTTCTCTCCACCACCTGAGTTAATCTCATGATCTAAAAATCTTTGAACTTTGATTTTCTGGACTTAGCTTGACTTTACACTTGACCCCGTTCATGAACTTTAAACTTTATTACTTTGTTCAGAATTTATCTGAACCTGTCCAGAATTTTATCATTGCAAGAACATTAGCTTTTAAGCTTTAATTGACATGATTCTGATAACTCATAAACTTTTATATTTTAATTATATGTGCGTGTATTGGCCTCAAATTATATGTTTTAAAGTGTCACAAAGATTTCCTAAAAGTTTTTTTATTAACCAGAATTTCGGGTCCTTAAACCCACAATCGAATTTCGCATCAACTAGGACCGACTCGCTGAGTCGTCTCATCCGACTTGCTGGGTCGAGGTCTGAAATACGGATCTCGACCGGTTTTTGCATACATCCGAAAATGACTCATCAGAAGGTTTGACCCAAGATAAACCCATCCGAGTTTCGGGTCAATCCGAAGTCGGGTCCCATCCGAAATTCGGGTCTCATCCGAGTTCGGATCCAGCACTTAGAAATTTTATCAATTTGTTCTTGTGTTCTTGGTGACTCGCCGAGTCACCTCATGCGACTCGCCGAGTCGACATGCAGGTCAGCATGTCGCAACTTACGGGTTTTACATAAAAATTTGCGAAATCCTTTTAACCGCATACAATCAAATCTAATGTTATATAAACATTATTGGGGTGTTTCTACACTATTTTTCCCATCATAAACATGTTAATTCGTCCAGAAAAATCCGAAATATTGGATTTTTCTTAAGAACACAAAACTTTACAAAAAGTTTAGATTTCTTACCTTTTTGGACGATTTAACCAACGATTTTTGTTTCTGAAGCTTCAGTAAACTTCAATAGAGGATTTCCCAACGCTGGGTGATATTACAAACATGCAACTCAATACTCAAAATTTAAAAATTAAAATTTTTCTTTTCAAATCTCTCAAAAAAATAAAAACTTAAGCTTAGAAACTAATTTCTCACTTTAATCTCCACTTGATTCTTGATAATTATCAGTTAAATCCACGAAATTCTTCTTCTGATTTTCGATTTTTAGCAGATTGTAGAGAGAGAGAGAGAGAGAGAGAGAGAGAGAATTTGCAAGATGAAAAGATGATCAAATGAAGAAATGAAAGACCTGGGTTCTTTATTTCAAAACTTTCGGATTTTGACACTTTTAGTCCCTCCACATTTGATTTCTTTTAAATAAAGATTCCATCTTTATTTTATCATCACCAACATACACTTTAACTTAATTAAATAATTTCATTACTTAATTAAATTACAATACAAATAATGTAATTAAATTACGTTATTAATTCAAGCACAGAAATTTAAAAGTTTGGTTAAAATCTAGGTTGTCACACTATACACTGATTTTGTGACATTTATATATAAAACACTATGTGTGTCGCCGAATTTGTGACATATGCCTATAGGTCACTAAGTGTGTTGCTAACTTGGTGACATTTATATACAAGACATTATATGTGTCGTTGAATTGTGACACTCATGTATAAGACACTATGTATGTCGCTGAATTTCCAACGTTTACACATAAGTCACTAAGTGTGTCGCTGATTTAAATAACAATTAATCTAGTATTTCGGTAAATTAAGAATGAAGATTTAATTTATGTTTTATACTACTTTTGAAGACCTCCCCTTACGAGGCAGTCCTCAGAGTCTAAGTCCCACATCATGCAACACGATATCAATCATAACTAAGATAGCGTAATTATATTGCGGAATTTCAAATTACAAGTACAAAATATTAGGATAAGTTTAATACAGATTTTAGTACAAGTTACAGTTTTTAAATAAAACTTATAAAGGGTACAAACTAGTCTAATTCATGTCATCATGCAATCAAATCAAATCTACCCAGACCACCACAATCATCATCTTCAATGTTGTACCAAAAGGGTGTTGTGTAGTTGTGGGTCTATGAAAACTTCAACTTGATCTTGTAACACCTAAGAACTAGGTCCAGCGCGTGCCTTTCCCTTATCTTTTGCTGTAAAAAGGTTAAACAACAACTATAAGCAGTGCTTAGTGAGATTATAGATTTTCAGATTACATGCATTTCAAGCGGATCATGGGTCTAGCGTGATATGTCTTGACTGCCGCTACAAAGCCACTCATGGATTGAGACATAGTAGTCATAGAAAGGATGATGTCCAGACCAGCTCACGGCTTTTAGTGGAAGCTATCCATTATGCTGGGCTAGCTACCACGGTCATCGTGGGGGGCAGCATCGGAATAATCAATACCAAGTTCAATAGAATTGGTGACATAGCTAGGTCTAGAACAATAGACCGACAAGGCTAATCATGCTAAGCTGAATTAATATGTCCAAGATGCGAGCAATAAATGAAAGCATAAATAATCAAGGTCATGATAGCAATAAACTCATAACAATATCTGAAATGAACTGTAAGTACAATGTCATGTGGAATGATAAGTCAAATAGCTATCATGATCCACAGGGCATCACCGAACCATGGTGAGCACAGGTCACAATCCAGCTGAGCATGCAGGAATGTCAAAATAAACTATCATTAACAATATGTCTCAACCGGAATCTAGCATGTAAAACTGAATATCTATAACTCACAGGTTTTGTTGTCTTATCAAGCAGATTTCTCCACCACCTGAGTTATCTCAGGATTTTATCTTTAATCTTTGTCTTTGTGGACTCTGGCTTTTCTTTTCAAATCTGTGACCCACTTTCAATATCTTTAAATCTTTAATTCTTTGTTCAAAATTTATCTGAACCTGTCCAGAATTATATCATAGCAAGAACATTTTAGCTTTAAATCTTTATTTGATCTGATTCTGATAACTAATAACTCATCAATCATTTTTCATTTCCTTTGTTTCTTTGAATTCTAATATATATATATATATCATGTTGCTTTATTTAATGTTCTTTCATCATATAATCATGGGTCTTATTTATAAAACACTTACTTGTTAATTTAAAGCATGTAAAATAGGTCAATCCGAATTCGGACCCATCTGAACAACACATTCGAAATTGAGCATCCGGACCTGGCCGTCCGAACTGATCCATCCAAAGTATAGGATCCGAAATAAGTGTTTCATCCGAAAAGATCCGAAATGGGCTTCATCCGAATTGGGTCCGAAATAGATACATCATCCGAATTCGGTTCCCAACTGAATTCGCATCCCAAGACTTAGAATTTTTCTAGATTTTGTTCTTGATGTTCTAACTTTTATTCATACGGATTTTTCATCAAAATTTTCTAAACACATTTTTATTAACATGCAACTTAAAATAAAGTTATATTATCATATTTGGGTTGTTTTTATACTATTTTCCCTATCATAAACACCATTAAATGATCAAAATCGTCCAAAAATATGATAAAAACTGCAAGAACACGAAATATTACAAAAAATTCAAATTTCTCTTTCATTTGGATGATCTAATCACTGATTTTTGTTTCTATGACTTCTATATACTTAAATACATGATTTTTAACCTTTTATACAAACATGCAACACAAATTTCATGCTTTGAATCTTGAATTTTCGGTTTTTCTCAAAACTGAACATAAACTCTAAAAATTTCGAAATTTAAATGAATGTTACCTTGAATTCTTGTAGTTTCTTGTTGATTGATGTTATTTGTAACTTCCTCTTGAATTAAAGCTTTAATTGATGGCTAAAATTATGGATTGTTGATGAATTCTTGATGAAGCCGCGATGAAGAAAAAAGTGAGAGAAAGAGTTAAAATTCTTTAATTGTGATAATGAGCATAAATGCTCATTTTCTTGTTTTATATATGTTAATTTTGATAATTAATCTATTTAACCCCTCACACTTTTGTATTTTACATCTCTTTTAACTTTGATCATCTAAATTATTTATATCATTTATTTAACTTAATTAAATAATTTCATTAATTAATTAATTTACAAGACAAATAATGTAATTAAATTACATTATTGGATCAAATACAGAAATTAAAGTTCAGTTAAGGTTAGGTTGTTACACTACTATATAGGAATATTTTGATTTTATGCTTTATACTACTAAATTTATGAAAGTATAGATGTAAATTGAAATTTAAATGTTTAAATGCTCTATTTGATTTTTCTTATTCATTACAAAAAGGACAAATTACCAAGTAAGGTAACATAAAATACAAAAAATAACAATAAAGATAATGTAAAAACTTTTAGGCCAAGATATGTAACATAAAATTTATTTTATACAAAAGAGGGTATTAATGACCAATTAAGAATGTAAAATTTTAATTTTGTGGTCCCTTTTTGGTAAAAATATATATATGATTATCTTTCTTGGCTTAAAATTTGAATTTCATACCATTTCTCGGCTAAATTGAACTTTACGTAATCTTTTTCGGCCTAAAAGTTTTACAATACCTTTATTGTCAAATTTTGTATTTTATATTACCTTTTCTTGATAATTTTTCCTTTCAAAAATAATGAGCTTAAATAATATATCTGATGACTAATGTTACCCAACAATTCTAGAAATTTATTTATAGCCCAAGATTTATCTTTTTTAGGCCCAATAATGACATCACAGCCCTAAACGAATGAACATACATGCTCTTAGATTATCTTGTCGCTACTTAAATTACAAGCGCTCCAACTCCTTGCTCAAAATTTGATCGCTGCTCAAATTGATCCAATTGATCGCTGAATCTCTCAATTCGAACATGATTGGAACTTGCTGCTTGAATCTCGAACTCAAATCTGGAATACTTTGATCAATAACAGCTCGAATCTCTCTTATCCTCTCTGATTAGGTCGATCGAGTTTGTGGATATAGTACCCTGTTTGTGGAGATAGTACCTTGTTTTCTTGAAATCTAATCTGTATTCGTAAAGCAGTATGCTATGTAGTTTGTTTCACATATGTAAAATAAGTGTCTAAAATCATCATATTCGTAGCTGTCGATGGATATTATATATTGATGCCTTAGGATCCATTATTCTGTATTTCCTTGGAATCAGTAGCAGTGCCCCACCCCTACACATTGTCAAATAGTCTTAGACGATTACTCAAAATCCGAGCACACTCACCAGTGATACTTGTATGTTTTCCGTGTCAATTTCCTTGTTAATTTGTGTCCTAAACTTCCTTAGGTGGTGCTGCGTTTTTTTATGTTAACTCACAGTCATATTATATGTCTATAATGCACTATTAAGGGGTCTAAATGTCGTGTAGGTTCATGAAAATGCTTAATATTAATTTAAGATCAAGGGCATAATTCACAGCCCATAATTCATCCTTTTATGTCAAGTGAAATCAAATATTGCTGTTGGATTTAATAGCTAAATGTGTGTAGAATTCATGCTAGATGTATAGGGATTTATTTGCAAGGTTTAGGAGTCTATTGGGAGTAAGATTAAGGGTTGGAACTTGGAACTAGGGACTTTCAACAATAAAACAACCCAAATTTGGACTGCACAATCAACACGAAAAGGGCTGAGAGTTGCAAGAGTTTCGGACCATAACAAACCCCCCTTATTTGGCCTGAACTTCGGACTCTTTAACCACCCTGTTAGATATTAAATTTTAATCTTGTGGTTCTATTTTGTAATAGATAGTTTTTATTTCATTTCAATGTAATTTCATTTCCTTTATATGTAATCTTTTCTTTTTTATAGAAGTTGACGGGTGTAAGTTGTAAATCCTTCAAACTTCCCTTTATATTTAACGGAAACCCACGCCTAGGGTTTCCAACTTTTGTCATTATTCTAAGAAAAAGCGGCGACTGCTACATTTTATTCTCTGACAGTTTCTTGCAAATCGATTAAATCATTGTTTATGTGTGTGAGTGTTTGAATATTGATTGGGACTACTACAACAATTGGTATCAGAGCCAAAGAAGTGGATTTCAACGGATTCTGCATTGTGTTCATCGCTGTTCATCGAATTTGACAAAACCCACGATTTTTCTACTTCAACCCATTTAAATCTTCTGTGTTTACATGTTTTAATACCTCATAATAATCAATAATTATTCTAGTGTATTTTTGTTCAACCTTTACATGTTTTTAGTGTTTGTTTGATAAAAAATCGAATCTGAACTGTTCATCGTGTTCCACAATATTTTTGCTTAAAAATCACAGTTTTTGGGTCTTTTTGGATACTTGTTTTTCACAAAACTTGTTTCTAAATTAAAACGAGCACTCAGGTATCATTGTTAGGCCTTAAAACTCATTTTTATAAATTCTGGGTTTTTGTTCTTCATTTGCAACTGTTTGATTAAAAAGGTTAAATTTTCCTAAGTATAATCTCGGATCCCAATATCGGATCCTATTTCGGGTGATACTATCTCGAATCAAATAGTACTTTGGGTCGCACATCCAAAACTCAGATCAGCCAAAATGTGATCTTCGGTTCCCTATAACATTCATCCGAAATTCGGATTAGCACCATTTCGGATCGTTCAAATACTTCATCTTTTTTCTTAATCACCCATCCAAATTTTGGTTCATCCACACGAAACATCAGCCACCCGAGATCCGCATACTCCTTAGCCGGTTCTAAGTGTCACACGGTTCCACCTCATCTAAATTTCGTACCATCATTCGAATTTCAACTCATTCTGCTGATTTTTCAGTTTCCACTTCCAAAAATCATTTTTCAAAACAACACTCGCCATCCACTATCATCATGTTTAGAGAAGCTCTTGTTCTAGGATCAGAGAACAGACCACTGGTTCTCTATCCTGATGAATATGAGCAATGGAAAAGGCGGTTCCTCAAATTCATCAGCATGTAGCCAATTGGTCAACTCATGATCCAATCCATTAATGAGGGACCAACTATCTTTTACTCCGACATTCCAGAAGTCTCCACTGTTGTTCCTCCAATTCCAGCAACCAAGAAAGTCCGCAGTCCTCAGGATGAGAGAGAGAGAGAGAGAAAGAGAGAGAGAGAGAGAGAGAAAGACAGGCAACAGATCATAGGGTAGAATACCTCCTCTATCAGGCCATTCCCACTGAAATACTCATAAGTGTTTACAGCAAAATGTCAGCAAAAGAAATGTGGGATGAATTGGAGATGCAAATGCTTGGGGACGATCCGAATGACAGAGCCAAGACTGAGGAAGCCAAGGCTAAATTCTCTGAGTTCCGGGCAAAAGACGGAGAATCCCTTCAGAGCACTTTTACCAGATTCTTCACTGTTCTTAATGAATTGAACAAGCTCCACATCCACAACGATTAGGATGACATTAATATCGAGTTCTCATCTTTTCAGGCTCCAGAATGGGCACTTGCTACAAGAGTAACTAAAAGAGCTCTGGAAATCACTGACCACTCCATAAGTGTGTTGTTCAAAGAACTCAAGAAATACCAAGGAGACGTAGATGTTCACAAACAGATGGCTAAGACTTTGGCTTATTTGTTGCTGATTGTGAACCAAACTGCAAAACCTACAGATTCCCTGGCTTTAATTACGAACAAAACACACATTCCTTAACCACATCCAAACCCATCCACCTTGCCCTACTACAACCAATCTAGTTCCTCCTCTCACTACCCATATGCCATACCCCCACACTTATGGATGCTGAGGAGGCAGATATTCATGAACAAATGGCCTTCTTATCGAATCACCTTCAACAAAAGTGAATGTATCAGAATAAGACCAATAATCAGCTCTGATCTGACACTTGGCCCTTGAAGGTATTCTGATGAGGGGATAGAAGAAAGGCGGGAGGAAAGGGATGATGGGAGAAGAGAGGACTGGAGGAGAGACGACAGGGAGGATAGGAAACTAGAGGACTGGAGAAGAGATGATCGGGATGACAGATGCTATGATGACCGGAGAGAGAGGAGAGATGACCGGAGGGACTATCGAGATGATCACCTCTATGAAAGGCGTGGCGATAGGAGAGACGATGATAGGCGGGAAACTTATCGCCATGAGGATAACCGGGACTCCCGCCGAACTGATAAAAGGCCTGCACGAAGAGATGATAGATATAGAAATGATGAGCCCAAATCATCTAACGGCCGAAGTTTTTATAAATGTGGGAAACCTAGTCATTTTGGTTGAGAATGCAAAAATCAATTCGACCGTGATCTGGGCTACTATGAAAGAAAGGTCGAGGTCTTGAAGAAACGGGCTGATGCTATGGCCCTGGTATATTATTTAGTAGGTCGAGGTCTTGAAGAAACGGGCTGATGCTACTATGAAAGAATGGTCGAGGTCTTGAAGAAACGGGCTGATGCAAAAATCAATTCAACCGTGATCCCGAAGTTTTTAATTGGGTTTTATTGTTCAAATATCTTGTACTTTATAACTAAATATTGGTCTAGTATATTATTTAGTAGGTGTTGGGCTCATATTTTAGGGTTAAGAGTTTTAATTGGGCTCCATATCCTTGTTCCAAATTAATTGATTGGGTTGGACCTTTATTTATAGTTTTAAATTCTGATTGGACTTAATGTTAAAAATGAGCATTGGGTTTAATTAAATCTAACTAATCAACTTGGACTAAACATTTAACTAACTTATGACTAAATATCAAAATAAATTAAGTGATCCAATTATTTAGTTTGACTAGTTATTTAAATCTTTGGGACATGTAATTGGTTGGATTTAGTTTAAGTAATTTAAATGGGTTATCAATTAGCTTATCTTAGTGGTTGGCCGGACCACTAATTGGTTTTTGGGTTCAATTGTTTAGTTACTTTGGGCATTTAATTAATTTTAGTGGGCTACTTAGGTAGTTTAATGTATGTGTTTATCTGAATTAACTACAAATAATTACAAAGGTTTAATTATAAAGAAATATCGTTTAATTATATAAAATTGTAATATGTAGTGATTCTAATAAATCAAAGTACATCGATTAAGTCACCGAATTTTAAATAACAAATAGAATTGGAAATGGGACATTGTAAATTATAAAGTTAAGGATATTAATAAATAGACAATATAGTTTTATATCAGGATCTTAGTGGTTCAGTTGAGGCGTGTGACTCTCGTTAATACCTTCAGCTGATTTTCGGTTAATCGCTTGGCGGGTTACAGATTTCGAGCACTGTGAGTAATTGATTTAATTTCATAAATGATCATTCATAATATGTTTGTGCTAGTTATCTATTTCATTTCTTTTACCATGCTTATCCATTTCGCTGCCATATTGCCTTTATTATCTGTCATTCTTTTTCATCACCATGAATTGTTACATGATAACCCTTATTCCCCGGTATGCATACTGTGTATTTATGTGATGATTGCATGCCTGTGTGGCTGCATGTTATTTTTATACGCTGTAAGTCGGGATTGTCGCAAGCTGTGTTACTGTGTATGCATTGCTGGGAAGGCCGGATGCTACACAGACTACCTATTCGTGGACGTATTGCTAGGAAGGCCGGGTGCTACACATGTTTACTTTTTGCCGATACTTGTATCATTCTTGTTATTCTTGTTTATTTGTGCTATTAATCTGTTACTCGCTAGACGACGGCTTACCCCGGTTGTGGGGGCAATGTTTCAGGTTTAGCTGATAAGGGGAAAGCACCAGCTTCAGGGTCAAGGGTTTGAGGGCTCGTGGTATCAAATAGACTTCTGCACTTTTTATTATTATTGCTAAAATTGTAATTGGGATGGGTAGATCCCTAGACTTTCAATTTGGTTGTAATAACTAGATTATTTATTTTAGCATACTATGAATGTTATGGTTTAGTTTATTTATGCACTGAATTTTAGGTTTGAACTTAGATAACTTTTGCTATATTGAATTTTGAGGTTTATGTTGCAGAATTATAGTAAAAGCACCGCGTTATTAAAACGGGGCGTTTCAATATCAAAGCGAGGTTTCGTTTAAGTGAATTAAGTATCTTTTAGGTACTTAGTCTTAAACCGTAGGATGCATGATCACTATTAGCTTAAGTTATGATTTTACGAGTTCAACTCTTCCTTGATGGCCTTAGGAAATTGGGTACGATTAAAATACGACCTAATAGTAACCTTAAAAAATACATATACATATACCCTTATGAGCAAACCGTAAATTAATCAAGTATGTAAACATAACGAATTATTAACTTAACTCATAAATTTAATTTTCAGCACCATGGATGATGATGAGAGCCACAGTCATCCACACGATGAGCAAGTTATCGTAGAGTCAGAGGATATAGAGCATTCTAACGGGGAGCGCGAGGATGAGGATGATTTAGATGATGATATTGGACCCGAGGGAGAGCCGTTGACCCCTCGTGAGACCTGGATGATGAGGTACATGACCCGTTATGTACGAGATGTTATGGATGAGAGCCGCACGGAGGTGCAACAGGGTTTTCAGGAGATTTGTGACTTGATTGCTTCATCCTGATCTGATGCGGGAAATCCTTTGGTATCTGCTCCTGCTGGCGGGGGCAATATTGTGGGGACCGAGACTGGCGGACGACCATCTGACCGTGCTTCGTTCAAGGCCTTTAAGGGGTCTGGGGCGAAAGAGTTCAATGGGACTATGGAGCCTGTGAAGGCTCTGGAGTGGCTCGAGTGTTCAGAGAGGGCATTTCACCTGAGTCACTGTTTAGAGACTGATATGGTACAGTATGTCGCGGGGATGCTAGTGGGCCCAACGTTGACTTGGTGGAAGAATACTTCGAGGGCTATAGGTTCTGATCTGGTGGGGGCGATGACTTGGGCTTTGTTCAGGCAGAGATTACAGGATCAGTACTGTCCAGCTGACTTGACGAGGGAGATTGAGAGACAGTTTCTAGCTTTACGATAGGAGGGTCTGAAAGTTCAGGAGTATGAGTCTGTGTTCAGAGAGAAATCTCAGTTTGTGACCAGATATGCAATGGATGAGGAGACGAGAGTAGACATGTTCGTGACGGGGCTTCCATCTGAGATCAAAGAGTTTGTGGAGATGCAAAGTTATAAGACTCTTAAGGAGGCAACTATAAGTGTGGGAAAGCGCGAGCGAACATTGTTGGGTCCTACTTCTACTTCTTCTTTGATGCCACCTCCCAAGAGGTCTCGATCTGAGGGTTCATTCTAGAGATTTCAGCCTAGATCATCGGATTCATCAGCTGGGGCTTCTAGGGGATTTTCTTCTGGGTCATCTGCGCTAAGGAGATTTGCTCCTTAGGGTTTTGGTCAGTTATATCAGGCTACATCTGGATTGCAGGATTCATCTTTTTCTCGACCTCAGCAGCAGCAGAGATCGCAGTCCCAGGCACCGCGAGACTGTCGAAGATGTGACAGGAGACATTCGGGGACTCGTAGCGGGGCATCTACAGGGTGTCGAGCATGTGGCGATTCACGTCATGTTCTGGCTAACTGCCCGAAGTTTCCACTTACTTGTTATGATTGTGGGGGATCTGGACACATGGCGAGGGATTACACTCGTAGGGGGCAGAGACAGAGTATGAGTGGTAGTACTGCATCAGCGAGCCGCCCAACTATAGGACAGACTCAAACTAGGAGAGACGACACTGTTAGAGTTCCAGCTCGTGCTTTTCAGATCACGACAGAGGAGGCCCGTGAGACACCTGACATGGTTACTGTTATCTTTTTACTTAACACCTTACATGCTTGTGTGATATTTGACTCTGGTGCGAACCATTCATTTATATTTGTTGCATTTGCACGTCATCTGAGTGTTACATCTTCTGTGCTACCTGCTCCTATATCTATTGTGACCGCGAATGGGTCAGTTGTGATGATTTCTGATATTTATTTGGGTTGCATGCTTAGTCTTGGGGATCGTACTTTTACTATTGATCTTGTACCTATGATTATTGGGGAGTTTGATGTGATTGTGGGCATGGATTGGCTGGCTGCCAATAATGCACACATTGTTTGCTCGAGGCGCATGGTTCGTATTCCGAGTGAGCAGGGTAGGGATATTTTCATCTATGGTGAGAGATGGCGGGGTGATTTGGGGTTGATTGCTATGATTAGAGCTCGTCGTTATATGACGCGGGGTTGTGAGTCCTTCGTTTCTTATGTCGTTGATGCGAGCGAGACAAAGATGACCGTGGTTGATGTTCCGATAGTGCGCGAGTTTGTTGACGTGTTTCCCGAGGAGTTGCCTGGTTTACCTCTGATGCGAGTGTCGTCACCCCATAAAAAATAACCACTAAATACCTTAGAAGCTAGGGTAAGTAGGGATCGTATCCACAGAGAGCGAGAGGTTAAATGCACGTATTCGAGCGACTAGCGTTTGTAAAATAGTTTGGAAAGATTGATTGGTTGGAAAAAATGATTACTTGATTTATAAAATTAATTACTTACGAGATTTGTAGAAAGAAAACTTAATGAAGTTATTTGATTAAATATAATACGAAGATAACCATTCCCGGATTCCACAGTTAGCTTTGTATTTAATTTATAAACGATGTGAAGATTACATAGACATAACCTTTTTATAATTATTATTAGAATCGTTACGTGATCTTGGGCATAGCGCGTGACACGTTTGATTACTCGTCTTAATTAAATAAATAACTCGACACGAATAATAAAATATCAACGAACTATCTTGCGAAACGCAACTAAACAAATAACAATCATTCGTTCACAATCAAAACATAAATAATATAAGCCATGCAAACATAAAATAATCGTTCATAAAATTAAACACTTAGCGTTGTGCTTCCTCCGAGAATGATTATTGCGAGATTAGCCGGACATCGTTGGTGTAATACTCCAGAGTTGTGTATCCATCTTCATAGCAAATGTCGTAGCTTGACTCGTGTGCTCTTCGTACTTGTGTTCGCTCAAACGGGGTCTTTTTCCTCAGCTTTCCTCTCCAAAAAACGATATCTTTTATTCTCTGACTTTTTTATTTTTAGGAAAAGCTGGAAACCCTAAAAAAACGGATGGAAATTATTTTAATGGGCTGGGCGCAGCCGTAGGCACAGGCCTGCACCCCCCCTGCGCCTGACTGTAAAATCCGTATTTTGGCGAATCAATTTTATCTGTTGAGCATGTGGTCTGGGCGCAGGGCTGTGCTCCTCTCTGCGCCTGGCTCTGAAATTTTGTCCTTTTTCGCCAATTTTGACTGGATTTTATTTACCTGTACAAGCACATAATATATTCAATAGTAGCACATTCTACGACATTTTCCTCCTAAAAACAACTCTTTTACACCTAATAAACACGGTAAATAATAACCTAATCAAACTTCCCCAACTTAACCCTTGATCGTCCCGAGCAAGCAACGAAAATCAGACTTTTAAACATCGGGTTTATCAAGCGTGAAAGATTTAATCAACTTATTTAAACAAACACTAGCCTTCATAAACACAAGAAAAATCAAAGACACGAACTGGATTATTTTCAGATATATCGTGGCGTCTCTCGGATAGTTGTGGGGGTAATGTTTCAGGTTTAACTGATAAGGGGAAAGCACCAGCTTCAGGGTCAAGGATTTGAGGGCTCGTGGTATCAGATAGATTTCCGCACTTTTTGTTATTATTGCTAAAATTGTAATTGGGATGGGTAGATCCCTAGACTTTCAATTTGGTTGTAATAACTAGATTATTTATTTTAGCGTACTCTGAATGTTATGGTTTAGTTTATTTATGCACTGAATTGAAGGTTTGAACTTTGATAACTTTTATTATATTGAATTTTGAGGTTTATGTTGCAGAATTATAGTAAAAGCGTCGCGTTATTAGAACGGGGCGTTTCAGTAGTAGAGAGCTTTCTTCGATCCAAAGGTATTCATCATCAGTACTCTGCTGCTAGAACACATCAACAAAATGGAGTCGTAGAAAGGCGTAACCATATCATTGTAGAAGCAGCTCGTACAATGCTGACATATTCAAAGCTACCTCCGTTCTTGTGGGCCGAAGCTGTGTCAACAGTTTGCTACACGCAGAATCGCTCCATAATCCATAAGCATTTCAATAAAACTCCGTAACAACTCTTTCTGAATGAAGTTCCTTTTATGAAGTACTTACGTGTATTTGGTTGCAGGTGCTACGTGCTTAATGACAAAGACAACCTCAGGAAATTCAAGGAGAAGGCGGATGAAGCGATCTTCATTGGATACTCATCCAACTTGAAGGCATATCGCGCATACAACACTCGCACCAGAATAGTCAATGAGAGTGTGCATGTCACATTCGATGAAATGGCTGAACTGGCACCCGAAGTTGATCAATCAGGACCACGCATTACACCAATGCCTGGAGACTCTTCTTCTCAATCTACTTCTTTTTCTCCTTCTGCTTTAGTTAATTTATTTGATCATTTATATGTAGAATTGTTTGGTCCTAGTACTAATACTTCTAATATATCTTCTTCTGTAGATAACACATCCAACGATTCAACTGCGCAACAAATTCCATCTGATTCTTTAACCACTTTATACCCACATCCACCCACTTCATCCACTGATACATCTACAGTTGAATCTACTCCGGAAATGCCCTCACACATAATGCCAAACATCATTCCTACATCTGATCACCCTGAACCCGAACTGGAACCAGTGGTACCTTCTTTCGAAACCATTGACCATGAATCATCCTCCATTCTCACACTCACCACTGAGGTTCCATCTTGTTCACCCCTTCCACACGAGTCATTGGTGATATCTCGACCAGTGTCCAAACCCGAAGGGCATCTGCGAATGAATGTCTCTTTGCGTCATTCCTTAGTATGATAGAGTCTGCTCGTGTGGATGAAGCCTTGAAAGATCCTGACTAGATTGTTGCAATGCAAGAAGAGCTCAACTAATTTGAACAGCTCAGAGTATGGCGGTTAGTTCCCAAGCCCAAAGATCGAACCATAATCGGAATAAAGTGGATCTATAAGAACGAACAAGACGATAACAGTATTGTGGTAAGAAACAAAGCAAGACTTGTCGCCAAAGGCTACCGACAACTAGAAGGCATAGATTATGACGAGACCTTCGCTCCAGTTGCACAGATAAAAGCAATCAGAATCTTATTGGCGTACGCGACACACAAAGATTTCAAAGGGTACCAGATGGACGTCAAGAGAGCCTTCCTGGAACGTTGAACTTAACGAAGAGGTGTACGTTGAACAACAACAAGGATTTATTGATGCACATAAACCTGACCATGTTTATGTGCTAGACAAAGCCCTCTATTGTTTGAAACAAGCACCTCACGCATCTTATGACAGTCTTTTCAACTTTCTTATTTCTGCTGGTTTCAGTAAAGGTGTGGTGGACACAACATTGTTCACAAAAAGGGAAGGCTTGCACATAATGCTAGTCCAAATATATGTCGACGATATTATATTTGGATCTACTGACAGCAATATCTGTAAGGATTTTTCATCCCTAATGGAGTCCAGGTTCAAGATGAGTATGATGGGGGAAATGAATTTTTTCCTCGGATTACAAGTCAAACAACTTGAAAATGGGATTTTTGTGAACCAGTCGAAATATACTCTTGACATTCTCAAGAAGTATAAGTTAGACTCTTGCACGAGTGTTGCAACTCCCATGGCTTCAAACTGTAAGTTAGACACTGATCCTTCCGGGAAAAGTGTCGACAATACAACTTACAGAGGGATGATTGGATCCTTACTGTATCTTACGGCCAGTAGACAAGATATAATGTCTTCAACATGTTTTTGTGCTCGTCTCTAGGCCGACCCAAAAGAATCACACCTAACTGCGGTAAAACACATTTTTCGTTATCTTAAGGGTACACCCGATCTTCGTCTCTAGTATCCAAAGGGAACCAATTTTGATCTTACTGCCTTTTCAGATGCTGATTTTGCAGGTTGTAGAGTTGATAGGAAGACCACATCAGGAGGAATTCAGTTTTTGGGAGACAGACCGGTGAGGTGGACCTCTAAAAAGCAGAATTGTGTTTCAACATCCACAACTGAAGCTGAGTATGTTGCAGCTGCAAGCTGTTGTTCTCAAGTGTTGTGGATGAGAACACAGTTACGTGATTATGGGTTCTCGCTCACCAACATCCCAATCTACTTGATTCTAGAAGTGCGATTGCTATTTCTTGCAATCCCGTTCAGCATCACGAACAAAACATATAGATATAAGGTATCATTTTATTAAAGATCATATAGAAAAGGGTACAATTGAACTGTATTTTGTAGGCACAAAATATCAACTTGCTGATATTTTTACTAAAGCTTTAGTCGAACCCCGTTTTTAGTTTTTAGTATCACATATCGGCATGTTGAATCCACCTTCTAGTTAAAAATCAGATATTTTCTAAAATAATTCTATTTCAAACATACGTGTTGAAATTCCTTTATTTTAGAATATATCTGCTATTTAAGTTTAAGGGTTGTGTCACAAAATTAAACTTCGATATTTCCTTATCTATGTACATTTTTAATACTTAATGATCCTGACAAATTGCTATATGAATTGTTCATCATTGAGTGGGACGCTAATTTATCCAGGTTTGTCTGTATCTTAATGGTTTAAAAGGTTCGAGAGTGTAAAATGAAAAAGGATATGTGTTTATTTGAGGGGGAGTATATTTAGGATGTTAGTTTATGTATTTTCATTTTTAACTTCTCTATAATTTTAAGTTTTAGGTTATTTAAATTTTTAAATTTTAATTTTAATGCCATATGTTAGAAAAACACACAAAGGTTTTATTTTTTATATATTTCAAAAAGGGTTTATATTGAAAAAACCCTATGAACTCTCATGAATTTATCGATTAAGTCACTGTACTTTTTTTCCGAGTGTTTAAGTCTCTAGACAATTTTTGTCTTATTCAAAACTATAAATTTGACCTGTTTAGCAGGTCACTGACCGGTAAACGGTACAGTGACCTAAACAACAAAAAAGAAAGTCCAGTGACTTAATCGTGAAAATTGGAAAAGAGAGTTGATTTTTTAACAATAAACTATTCAAGAAACTGATTGGTTTACCTATTAAGCAGGTAGCAGGTAAAAAGTATATAGTTTTGAATAAAACAAACATTGTTTAGGGACTTAAATACTCAAAAAAAAGTTCAGTGACTTAATCGATAATTATATGAAAGTTCGTGGGGTTATTTCAATATTAACCCTTTCAAAAATCAAAAATATTTTTATTGTTTATTTATTTTTACCTTAACTTAATTCTTAAAGAAAATCACAAAAATATTTTCTTAATCTACTTTATGTTAAATATTAGTTATTCAATTCAATTCAGTTTTAATTTTATTTTTCAAAGAAAAATCAGAAAAATACAAAAAGATTTTTAATTGGGCTCATCTTTTAGTTTTAACTTTGGTAAATTTTTTGTTGTTGTTGGTTTTGGCCCATTTTGTTTAAATAAAAATCGCCGGCCCATGATCTTCAAAATTGCGCTGATCCTTTGTCAGACCCGACCCGCTCGTGGTTTAAATATGCGGGTCAAAGGTCAAAGGTTTCTTCTCCACTAAGCTTTCATTCATCTCCTTCCTCTTTTTCTCTCTAAACCCTCGAACTCCACTGTAAGGTCACCTATGTCACGGATCTGATCTTGACGCGACGCCGTCCAACGAGTGCGGAATCCTCGTTAGTGGCTTAACGGATCGATCACGCACGGAAACCGGAACCGAACACAATGATAGTCGATGCAACGAATGACCCCACACGGTGTATTGCTCCAAGATAGACTCTCTGAAACGTTCTAGCTCGCACGTGCACTCGCAAAAGCTCAGAAACTCGTATTTCTCAAAGTCTCTTAATAAAACGATGATTTAACATCTAGTTATACTAATGAAGTTCGAACTTAACTAATTAAGTTCGTTTAGGCCCAAGCCCACAAACATGTCCAATCCCTACGAACTTAGTTTCACTAAGTTCGTCTGGGTTGGGTTAAGTTCGAACCTTAGCTTTAGAACTTATCCTTAGAACTTATTCCTAGAATTTATTCCTAAAACTTAATATGCAAATATAGGCATCATCTACACTACTAATAAAGCATTTAGTATCACACAACTTTATTTGCATAAGTTACTACACATTTATGCATACACTTGAAAACTAGGACATACAAGTCTTTGATGCATCATGTACAAATTTTTTATGCTAAAATTTCAAACTCAAACACCTAAAAAGAGGTTTAGTGAGTGGTGGTACAGCTTTACGGGGAATAGAAATACTGTTCGTCCTCTTCCTCTACTTTTTATTTCTCAAACCCCTGAAAAGGATTCCACAAAACCACCAAGCGAAGCTTTAATCCAAACTCTACCCTAGGTCCCTTTAATCCAAACAACAATCCTTTCATTAATCGATCAAAAGTCATCAACTTCTCAAGCGAAGCCCATTTTAGAGCCTCTGCAAGGTCTACACACTACGGATCTATCTAGACGCGAGACCGTCAACGAGTGCGGAATCCTCGTTAACGGGTTGACGGAAACAACTCTCACACGGAACACGGAGACTATCAACAAGCTGTACGAACGACGACGGACGCACCTACGAATTGATTCTCTCCGAAACAACACTAGAAACACTGATAAACTCGAAATCGCCTTTTGCTAATAACTCACACGAAATCTGCAAAAAGTTCCAAAGGATTCGAGTCTATTCCTAATTATAGAGGCTTATTCGAGTTTGCCATGGGCCAAACTCGAATCAGGCCCAAGGCCCATTCGAGTTTGTCCCCTTGACACTCTCGAAACTACCTTAGATGTACATTCGAATCTGCCTAAGGAACACATTCGAATCTGTCATAGATTCGAATCCTAGACCTTAGTCAATTCGAATTTACTCTTTCACATATTCAACTTAGTATTGAAACTTAAGTTTTTAACTTATGTTTGATTTTATCTTTGATCTTTATGTTTGAACTTCTTGTAATTCATTACATCAAGTTCAACCATACAATCAATAATTATCAAACATATATAAATACTTATATCAAATACTCGTTAATATCTAATACTTTGAATATTACTTGAACCACAATGTTAGATCACTTAGACTGCTATCGTCACACAAGGTGTACCAACAGACTCCCCCTTAACGATAGCTTCTAATAATTCACACATTTGATTAAGTACTTTGTTTATTTATTTAAATCGCTGCCAGCATACAAGCCTTTCTCGATACACACTTTAACTACATTTTCATACTTCCTAGCCTCACTATCCATATGAGTGTCGCTTGAGATTCTATGAGCATGAAGTATTTGAAGGTCATCTTTAGAAAGATTTACAAGGTGAAGGGGATCGTAGACTCTAAGAATCACTTTTTCTTCAAAATCTTCCATCACAGCTTCTCCCGTCTCACTTTCCACATACCACCAGTTTAGGTTTTTCATGACGTCCTGTGGCATTGGCTTGAGTGGAACTTTTCTCAGACATCTCAATGGTCTGTATTGTATTTTCATCCATGGACGCCCAGTCAGAGGATCAATTCGAGAATGATCCATTACTCGTTTACCTACCCTCGGATTGAGACGTTCGAACTTCCTCGGCCTTCCTTCTTTTCTTATGATCTTGGCAATTATTTCAGCGTAAGGGTCGTTGCCGATGTTGATTAACTCCTTCCATGCTAACGCCTTTATTTCGATCTTTGGCAAGGAGTTGAACACTTTCAGAGTTCTTCTTAGATACTGGAGACCATCTTTTCTTTTAATGATGAATAGCTGCGATTCCCGATCAAAGAACCAGCTCAATATATTTCCTGAAAGTTCTCCAGTACTTGGCACTCGTATCTTCCTTTTTAGCTCCAACTCTCTTTTCTCTGCCCTAAACCATAGTTTTCATTTCTCTTCATTGGTAAGTTCTCTGGCAGGTTCTTCACTTGCTGATTCAACATTTAAAGCAGCGTGTACCACTTCGATGTCAATCATCTGATCTCCTTCCTTTATGTAAGTATCTGTGATGGGGTTTTGCTGAACAACGATCTCATTTGCTTCATCATCTTCATCAGCACAAACTTCATCATCAGATTGCCAATCTGTTACATCTTCGGGCACAAATTCTCCTTCTAGTTCCTCCATTTCATCCTCAAAGTCAAATCCAAGGTCCATAGGATCATCATCGAGATCCATCAGAGCTTCGATCATTTCGTGAATCTCCGACTCTGTGGCTTTTGATGAACTTGCCTCTCCTTCTACTGGTCCCGATTGACCTGGCTCCCCCTGAGTCTCAGCATCTTGAGCAGCAGAAAAATCTACTGGCTCACTATGTCTTTGCGTGCTGGGATCATTGCCATCATTATCTCCATCATTATTTTCATCCCTGGGCAGCTCTACTTGATGACGGCAGCTTGTCTCCCCCTGAGCCTTTAGATTTTGCATTAATTGCTCAATCAGGGAGCGCATCGATCTTATTTCGGCTGCTTGATCAGCCACAAATGTTTTCAGCTCCAAGTTCTCTTCCTGAACTTTGCCCACAACTTTCTTCAGCTCGGCATTCTCGATATCTATGTTGGCATTATGCTTCTGAATTTCAGCGAGAGCCATTGTCAGACCAAATATTTGAATTTGTTGGAAGTCTACTCTGCTCTTCAGCTCAGAAAATCTTTGATTCTCCATGAAGGTGGATGAGGTTGATGGAATGGATTGTATTGGGGTCGGAATGATTGGAGATGGAATGTACGGTTCAACGGGTGGTGGTGGTGGTGGTATGGTAGTTTGAGCGGATGGAGGCTGAGGAATTTCTAGCTGAGCAGCAGAAGCTGAGGTAGCTCCCTGCATAAAACGGTTTCGTTTAGCCCTTTGCCTTGTTATCAATGGAGCAACTTCTTCTTCCTCAAAATCAGAGTCATCAGACTCCCTTGACGCTCGTCGCCTTGTAGCTTCTTCAGTCACCACTAACCTCGATCCATATGTTCCTATCTGGACAGATGGTTCCTCAGTTTCAGTCTCTGGAACTTCAACTTCAATCTCTTCCATATCTTCAGACTCTGTAGCTGACGTGGACTTGTCATCAGCTGCTCGCTCAGGGTGATATTCATCAATTTGTCTAAATACATCAATCTCTCCTTCTGGAGGTTCCAGAAGTTGATCAACAAGCTCAGCTGTTATCTCTTCATTAGCATTAGGCCCAGAAGCCTAGATTTCCTCCAATGTTTGTGCTATCTGATTAGATTCGGGTGGTGCACTTGAAGGCCCTGCCTCTTGTGGCTCTTGAGATTGACTAGTCGAAGGCCTATCTGCCTGAATTTGACTCGCTGTAGGCCTCTGACGTCTTCTCTGCTGTTGAGGCCTTTGTTGTTGACGCTGTTGCTGTGGTTGTCGTTGCTGAACTTCCACCTCACCTGCCCAATTGGCATCATCAGGGGCGACAAAGTTCCGGTCCATTACAGCCCCAAACAAAGGTCGCTCTACCGGGACCGCTAACCTTCCTCTATGAGAGGAGCAATCAGCAAAAATCCTCTTATCGATAACCGCTACGCTTTGAATGTCATTAAGCTGTGGCAAATTTGGTAAGAAGTGCCTGATGAGCATCATCACAAAGCGGGGGTAAAGTAACAATCTTTCTCGTTCCGGAGCCCTTATCTGGTGAACGAACTCAGAGAAGAACATTTTGGAAAAGCTATACTTCTGATTATAGACCAATGCGATTATCCCTGATTGGATCTTCGATACTATATAATCAAATCCCGCTTTCTTCGCCGCGAAGCATACCATAAACACGTGCGCCAGATATCGCCATTGCCCAATGAGTCCACTCTTCATATAGGATGTCTTAGTAACATCCAAACTATATCCCATCCTTACAAAGGCAGCCTGCCTAATACTTAACGGGAAATCTATAGGCCCATTCTCTTGCTCCTGAGTTCCCAGCTGCAGAACTTGACGTAACATATCAGCAGAAAATATCAACGGCTGTCCAGCTATCCTTGTCCTTAGAACTGTCGGAGTGACAGTGCAATCGACTTGCAAATGTTCATAAAATTGTCGCACGTATGGAATAACGATTTGGATATTATGAGAAAGTGCATATGCAATTCTGGACTCCACCAGGAAATCCACCATCTGGCGGAAAGCCTGTGCTTCAGGGATATTATGGTCAGGGGGAATGACCATATTATGCTTAGGAACAAACACTCTATCCGCCATGTCTGCACAATAGATAAAATATTAGAATTATTAAAAATGAATAAACTTGTTTAAATTCAAATTTGTTTTATTTTGAACTTATGTAAGTACAAAATCCAACACATATGAATTTCTACAAGTTTAAGTTAAAATTTAACTTAAATAATTCAAATATATTGACAAACTCGAACAAACAGATTCGAAGTAACATATTTTCGAGTTTAATGTGCCATTCGAGTCTAATGACCAATTCGAGTTTACTGACAAACTCGAATCAAGCCATGAACAGACTCGAAGGAGTCGGCCACAACCATCACTAAAATCCATGATTTTAACCATTTTGGACTCAAAAAGTCACATCCATTAGTCCTACTAGGTTCTAATCAATGATATTAGTAGTTAATTTGAGTTTTTACCGGTTCAAAATTTGTAATTTTGAAAAACAAACTTTCTACCAATAAAACTTCAAAATTCAGTGATTTTGGCTTAAATGGTGTATAAAACTACTTAAATCTTGTACAAAACACTTGATTATACCTAGATCTATGAGTAGTATCGAACCCACACGGACAGAAACTCGACAAATAGTTGTTTTCTTGAAAGCGACAAACTCGAGGAAATAGATTCGAAATCGCCAGACAAACTCGAGGGAACAAATTTGAAAACAGATGAATTAATGACCATTACTGTTAACCTATTTATACCACCAACCTTCGAGTTTAGTGACAGATTCGAAACTACTGACAGATTCGAGCCCTTCTATATTCGAGTTTAACTTAAACTCGAATTCACCCCTGAAACTTTGAAAATTTCAAAAATTTTGAAATAAATTCAACTTTTTCAACTTTTTCAACCTTATTGTGCAACGGAATAAACTATGCCAAATCTTTTACCCTAAGCACACAATTTTTACGCAATGTTTATTTTATTCAACTATGAATGCACCCTCAGTAATTTTTGACCTTTTTCCTAAGTAAAAATAAAAATAAAAATAAAAATAAAAATAAAAATAAAATAAACGAAAATAAAATAAAAGTAAGTAAAAATAAAATAAAATAAACCTGTTTCAAATTTTAACTTAGACTTACACTACATTTATTAAAATTCACAACCTATGCTAAACACTTAACACAATATTTTTGACGAGCATAGTCAAAGAAAGGTTCAATCAGATAGCGGTGTCAGATACTCACTTTCAGTACTTAAACTTTCACACTTAGGAATTTTTTGATTCCTTTGATTGTTTGGCGTGACATACCCGTTTAGCTGATTGTTGGTATTTACCTCTTTAAACATGCTACATTTCGGAATATCCCTTGGCATTTTTATTTATCATGAAATTATCTTACGTGACTCAGACATAGACATACTTTTATGATCAAGGCATACAGACAATGATTCTAACTTTTTGGTATTTGCAAACTTTCTTTAAAAGACAAACATCGGACACAGGTCTGTATTTACATACAACAAAGTGTCTTAGTTTGACTTAAGGTTTATTTTTAAAGTTAGCAAGACAGCGGTGACAGGTCTGTACCGACGTACAACAAAGCGACTTATCTTGCTAACCCGAATCAAAACAGAGGCAACAGGTCTGTACTTACGTACAACAGAGTTACATGTTTTTGACTCTCAATTCTTTATGATTTTTCTATGCTTTCCATTTTAAGATGTATTTGATGTTGCTATACATCCCCAGAAAGTTTGCATACCACATTTAGACTCAAAGTTTGTTTGTCTCGTACATAAAAATTAAGACCGATTGGTCATACATCTAAGTTAGTGACACGTTTGACTTTTTCTTGAATATTTTATTAGCCTTGGGACTCCCTATATGTATTATTCCTACCAACACATCAAACTAAAATAAAGTATAACACTTAGAATTTTAGGTGCATTATGTGTGAAAGCCTAAACACTTAGAGTTTGTAACGACTGTGCTAATTTTCGTCACTTTGAACCTATGCATCTAAGACTTAACTCTTTTTCTGATATTCTCTTTTTTTTTTTGAATTTTTTATGGTTTTCTCTCTTTTTTCTTTTGTTTTTCATGATAAATAGCAAGAAAATAATAGAACCTACTAACTTACAAAAAAAAAAAGAAAGACTACAGCTATAAAAAAAAATAAAACTTCTACTAAGATCAATTTACTCTGGGTTGCGCATTCCATTTAGTTGAATCAAATATTCAAACCGTGACTTATCAAAGGCTTTGGTAAATAAATCAGCATTATTATCGTCCGTTGCCACTTTTACCAATTTGATTAAGTTCTTTTCAGCACAATCACGAATAAAATGATGCCTTATGTCTATGTGCTTTGTTTTATTGTGTTTAACTGGATTATTTGTTATAGCAATTGTAGATTGGTTATCTATCCTAATAGGAGTTTGAGTGTAAGCCAAACCGTAATCCCGCAATTGTTGTTGTATCCACAGAACCTGTGAGCAGCAACTACCGGCAGCAACATACTCGGCCTCGCACGTTGACACGACTACCGACGTCTGTTTCTTGCATTGCCTGGAAACCAGTCTTCCTCCTAGGAATTTACAACCTCCAGTTGTTGATTTGCACGTCAAGCTGCATCCTCCGTAGTCAGAATTCGTGAACGCCTCCAACTCTAGATCACCCTCCGCGTGATACCAAAGTCCCAGCTTCGGTTTCGACTTGAGGTATCGTAGAATCCGCTTCACAGCTTTCATGTGCATTTCCTTCGGATTAGCTTGAAACCTAGCACGAATACACACAACAAACATGATGTCAGGTCTTGAAGCAGTTAAATACATAAGTGATCCTATCATGGCCCGATATAACGTCGGATCCACATCGGTATCACTTTCCGTACCCGGACCGAGATTGTGATTCACTTGAATCGGCGTGCTGAAATGGGCTGTCAGTTTCGTCCCTTCCATCCCGAAGCGCTCTAATATGTCATAGACATACTTCGTCTGATGGATAAACATTCCTTCCTTCTTCTGGTCAACTTGCAACCCAAAAAGAAATTCAACTCACCCATTGCACTCATCTCGAATTTCGACTTCATCACCTTCTCAAAATCCTTGCACATTTGTTCGTCTGATGATCCAAAGATGATATCATTGACGTACACTTGTACCAAGATGATGTGTTCTCCCTTTCTCTTAACGAACAGCGTACTATCTACCTACCCCTTTCAAACCCGTTCTCTAACAGATGGTTAGATAAAATCTCGTACCACGCCCTTGGTGCTTGATGCAATCCATATAGAGCCTTATCTAATCGATATACTCTGTCTGGATATTTTGGATCTGTAAATCCGGGCGGCTGTTCTACATACACCAGTTCCTTCACTTTCCCATAGAGGAAGACACTCTTAACATCTAGTTGATATAAAGCCCTTGAAGGGAGCAAAAAGCCAGAAACAACCTAATGGCTTCCAGCCTTGCTACTGGCGCAAACACCTCATTGTAATCGATTCCATCCTCTTGGTTGAAACCCTTTACAACTAACCTAGCCTTGTTGCGAGTGACTATACCCCGATCGTCTCTTTTGCACTTAAAAACCCATTTGGTTCCTATTGCAATTTCCCCTCGAGGTAATGGAACTAACTCCCACACTTCTAGTTTCCTAAACTGAGAGAGTTCTTCCTGCATCGCTTCAACCCAGGAGTT
>JAANYP010003777.1:0-12961 GCA_020465985.1 Centrapalus pauciflorus | reverse complement strand
ACCTTTGTCGGATCGGATTGATTAAACGGACAGTTGCTGTTGGGTTTCGACACTCTTTATAAAATCGATGATTTCTTGAGCTTTCTCATCCTTGGATCACAAGAACTTAACCCAGGTATATCGTGAGTAATCGTCAACGATAACTAACACATATCGCTTTCCATTTATGCTTTGGGTCCGCATCGGTCCGCATAAGTCCATATGAAGTGACTCCAACACTCTCTTCGATGAAGGTTCGGGTTTTGGTTTGTGAGATGATCTTTTCATCTTGCCTTTCTCACATGCACCACACAGATGGTCTTTTTCATATCTCAGTTCTGGGAGTCCTTTCAACAGTTGTTTAGCAGCCAGCTTGTTGATGTTTTAAAATTTTTAGTGGGATAGCCTACGATGCCACAACTAAGAGTCCATTGACGAGGCTTTTGACAGAAGGCAGATGCTATCCTTAACCATAAGCTAAGCTACACCTATGGTGTAAAGGTTAGAGTTACGAGAACCGGATAAAATTTCTTTGCCATCCATACTCTAAACACTACAGTTCTTAGCCCTAAACGTTACTTCTAATCCTTTATCGCAGAGCTGGCCTATGCTAAACAGATTACGTGATAATCCCTCAACATAGTCAGCATCCTTGATGACTAGATTGTTTTAGACTAATTCCCCATATCCTTTTATTTGAGCATGGTCACTGTTCCCGAATTTTACTGTCCCACAGTATTGTTCTACTACGTTAGACAATAATTCTCTTCTCCCGGTCATGTGCTTGGAACAACTCGAGTCCATATAACAGATGGATTTTGCCTGAAAAACAAATAAATATAATGAAAATATATAAGTATTCAAACAAATCCATCTTAAATTAACAATCAAACCGTGTTTTGAGCCGAGATGTTTAGAATACATGATGATATTAGACCGGGTCCTGAGCTGTTTGCACAGAAGCCAAATGTGTCGGTTTAAGCACAACCGACAAGCAGAAGAATAGGTCGTAGCCTATGATAACTAGAAGCCAATTCATTGAAGTACGGGTCTTGATCTGAAGTAACCAAGAACCATCTGCATTAACATCACACAACTTTGGGTACCCATCTTAATATGGGTCCTTTTGGGTTAGGAGTTCCAGTTGAATATGGCACGTTTGAAGTTTAAGGAACCTGTTTTGCAGTTATGTGTGGACCATATGCATAGCCTTTTGGAATCCATTGAAAATTGGATTTATTAGGCTTTGGAACCTTAGGCGATAAAATTACCTTTGGTTTTTGACTATTTGAGACTTGTTTGACTTTTGCTTTGGTTTTAGGCCTAGGCGAAGTACAAGTCTCATTTTTTATGATGGCCGATGATGCAACTTTTTTTTTTCCTTTTACGAACACTTTTAGCAGGATAAGGCACAAAAGCATTCATCTCAGGTACTTGGCGTCTAAAACGAGTTTGACATAAATAAAACAAGTCACTAAAAGAATACTTCAGACAAGCATTAGAACTCGTTACATCAATACAATCATTGTTTTCAGAGATTACATGCAACCTATCTCTAGAAACAAAATCATTTGGCATAACAGCCTTCTTCACAAAAAAAAAACTTGTAAAATCTTGCATGATTGTTTTTGGCACTCTTCTCACATGATCTGTAGGAACAAAACAACGAGATTCAGTACGCATGAAAGATTTAGACTTTAAAGATTTTTCTTTTTCTTGGTGAGTGGGTTTCTTAGAAGACTTGGATTGAATCTGAGTCTTCTTCGAAACCTCAGCTTTGAAAGATTTCAGGCACTCACCTTTAAAACTGATAGAAGAATTTTCAATTTTAGCTTTACCTTTGTTAGATGACGCGAGTGGTATTTTGGTAGGACGAGAAACTCTTGGCTCTTTTAAATGAACTTTTAAGGTTTTAGAAAACATGTCAAATTTTTCTTTGTAGACAGTTACTTCTACAGATTGTTGAAAACTTTGATTTACCAATTTTTCCTCACTCTTAAGAAGAGCTTCTTGATAATCAAGAGCTTTGTTTCGAGTTGTGTTACGCACAAAAAGGCCTCAGTCAAACCTGCTCTACATCTGAGGGGGATATTTTTCAATCAAACCTTTGATGCACTTGAAGGTATAATTTAAGGCCTGTTTATGCCTTATTGAAAACTGAAATGTGATTTGCAATATCAGCCCAAAGCTGTTTACCTTGTTGCATTCGTTGCAACAAAGTCAGTTTGTCCAAGCTGTTCTGTCTGCTGAACAGGCTGGACATAAACTGTCTACGCTGCTCTATTCTGTTGAGCAGCTTGGAGAGTTTACAAGTGTTCTATTATTTGTGAACAGGTTAAACACTTAATGAAATATGTTTCCAAGTCCTCATGTATTATTTTTGGCTACAAGATCTGTTTACAAGTCGAAGACAAAGTGGAAAACAGAACTCCACAGCCTGCCCATGCTGTTCTATTACATGAAGACAAACGGATATCTGAAAAGGGTGACAGACCTTTTCTTATATCAAAATGGCATTAACAAAAGTAGAAAGATGCAAAGTTGACATTCCTCTTTTGGTTAAAGCCGTATGCAACAGTGACAAAAAGGAAAAGACAAAGATTCTGCCATGTGAAGACAAATATGCTTTATCAGAACGTGCAGAAAGGTCTCTTATCTTTGTAGAAAGACTTTCCACTATCTCATCTGTCCAATGAAGAAACTTCACTGAGATTCTCCTTTTGAGTATAAAAGGAAGCTTCTTAGGATTATGAGATATCAAGAGTGTGAAATCAGAACGTGCATTGAAGTGTGTTATTCCATGCATGCAAGTCTGCTTATATAAAAGAGTAGAGTGTGTCTAAGTTGTTTTTGCTTAAGCTGTCCATCTGAGTCTTGTAAAAACAGTGAGTGTTTCTAAGTGAGTGTATTCATTGTATCTAGTCTGAGTGAGTGTTAGATTAGTTAACCAACTGTTGTATCTGTTATCTTAGCTTGAACCTTTCCGCATTCAAGCTTGTTTGTAATTAACACTTGTTAATAATATACACAAGCATTGAAAAAAAGATTGTTAAGTTTTTAAATAGCTGTATTCACCCCCCCCCCCTCTACAGCTTAGAACTATACACTTTGGAAACCTTTTGGGACCTACAACTAGTGTCAGAGCAGATAGAGTGTGTGTCAACTCTAGATCTCTTATTCTCCCTACTTTCCCATGGACAACAGTGCTTCAAATTCCTCATCCTACTATGACAATGGGTCAATGGCTAAACCCGCAAAGTTCAATCATTAGAACTTCTCCGGCTGGAAGGGCACAATGATGCTCTATTTAGGGAATCTGGATGTACAACTACCAGAGATAGTAACGGAAGGTCCCTATGTGCCAACCTCTGTTACTACCATAACTCCTGCTGTTGAAGGAGCTGCCCCTGAAATAAGAACCTTTGAGAAGGCCAAAGCTCAATGGTCTGATGAAGACAAAAGACTGGTCGCTCTGGATGCAAAACCCAGGAGTAACCCGGTTATCTCTCCACCTGATGGTGTGTTCATACAGTCGAGAAGATGAAGACTGCAAAGAAGATGTGGGATACTTTGTGTACCGTCTATGATGGACCCACAATCACAGTGGATAACAGGATTAACAATCTTGTTAGACAGTATGAACTCTTCTTTGCAAAACCAAAGGAGACACTCACAGAAACCTACACCAAGTATAATGCTCTTGTTAATGATCTCAAAGCTGTTGGGATCACAAAGGACAGCCTAACTCTGGTGAACAAGTTCTTGGACATCTTGCCTGAAGAGTGGAACTACTTTTCTACCATCTTGAGAAATTCAGGTACTATCAAAGGTATGGATCTTGTAGACTTATATGGATCCTTACCAAATGATGAACAGTCAAGGCAGCAGAAGAGAAATGCCTTGGAAATGTCCAAGAGAGGTGCTGCCTTAGTGGCCAGCGTGAGACAACAAGTTGGGCAGGCATGTGATGTGTTCACACAACCTGATCAACAGGCTGATGATGAAAGAGAGGAAATCTCTGATGAGGAAGATAGTGCATATCTTGTTGAACTTGATGATGAGCAAATGATTGCAATGCTTGTCAAAAGGTTCAACAACAAAAGGTTTGGAAGAAATATGCTGCAGGGGAACTCAAATGCTATCAAAAAGAAGGCATTTGATAAATCTAAGGCTGAGTGCTTCAAATGTGGCAAAACTGGCCATATAGCTGCTGATTGTGTGTCAAAAGCTGTTGGACAGTCTTCCAAACCATACAAGAATAACAGGGATGATGGCTATAGGGTTAAGTACCTTATGGCCATGGCTAAGCTGAAAAAGTTGGAAAACTCAGTGGCTTCCAACAAGCAAAAGGGACTGACGGCAGAGACATGTGACTGGGAGGAGTCTGATTCATCCTCAGATGAAGAAGACAAAAATTGTCTGATGGCCAACACTGACGTCCCATCATCTGGCAACTTCAAACAGGACTTGGCTGAAGCTGAAGCCTTCAGCAGCTTAGAGAACTGGAACCCTACAATGATGTACAAGGTACAAAGTTTTATGGCTTACGGTTCTGATGAAAATGTAAAAATGTTTGAATATATGTTGGTTGATTTAAAAGCTGCTGTTGAGAAGCATAATGTTTTACTATCTGAAATCTCTAAGCTTTAAACTGATCTTGAAAGAAAATCCAGTAAACTGGATAGTTTCCATAAGTTGGAAACTGAGCTTTATGAATTAAAACACATCAACTCTATTTTACTGGAAGAAAAGAGAGAAACAGATGTAAAACATGCAAAGCTTCAAAAGATAGTTGACTCTTGGTGCCAATCTGCACAAAAAGTCAGCCATTGCATCAGTCAGTAGATCACTGCACAAATCCAAGCCTATCTTGGAGGGGATTTTGACAAAGAAGCTTCTATTGGTGAGATTAATAATCTGAAGGATGACTTATCCACTCTTGGTGAGCTTCTCAGTACTTTCATCCAGAAAGTTAATGGAAAGTTGGTCTCAACAAACAGGTTTGTCAGGCCTCAAGATACTGACAGCTTGTGTGAAAAAGCCCCAAAAGCTGATGATGGAATGTGTTCTCCATCTAATCAGCCTGCTAAGTGTTCTGCTGATTCACACAAGCAAAAGGAAGGAAAACATGCTCAAACTGCAGCAGTGGACACTAAACCTGTTGACAAAACAGGCTCTGGGTCCAAAGCTGATGGTAAGAGACATGTTAATCCTTTTGATGCTAAAAATTTTGAAAATAACTTTTCAAAAGGTAAGCAGCTTGCTTTCAACAAGGGTAAGTCTCATGTTGAAAGCAAATCTGCTGTGATTTCAAATAAGTTTTCAAATCATAGTGGAAAACTGGTTATAAACGAAACAAGTCTTTCAAAACCAGAAACAGTGATTATGTTGATAGGCAGCATCAATCACATGTCAGTAAGGGCAAAGTCAAAGCCATTCCTGTTTTTGACATATGTCCTGCTTTCTCACAAGAACCAATGCAGACCTGAACTGGTAATGGCACAAAAGGCTGTCACACCTGAACTTCAAGAATATCAACAAACTCTGTAAGAAAGAGTTGGTAACAGGTTTGCCTTCTATGACCTTTGTCAAGGATAGACTCTACACAGCTTGTGAGAAAGACAAGCAGAGAAAATCATCTTTTAAATCCAAGCATAATTTTTCTATTGATACTCCTCTCTTCTTAATCCACATGGACTTGTTTGGACCAGTAAATGTCCCAAGTCTAGGAAGAAGAAGATACACTCTAGTAATGGTTGATGAGTTCTTCAGGTTTACATGGGTGATCTTCCTGAAGAGCAAAGGAGAGGCTGCTAGAGAAATTATTGGATTTATCAAGAAGATGGAAATGCTAAACTCTGCTCAAGTGAAGCAGCTTAGAAGTGATCATGGTACTGAATTCAGAAACAGTACTCTTGAGGACTTCTGTGAGGAAACAAGGATCACACAGAACTTTTCAGCAGTAAGAACTCCACAACAAAATGGAGTTGCTGAAAGGAAAAACAGAACCCTTATTGAAGCTGCTAGAACCATGTTGTGTGCATCTGGTTTACCTTCATCATTTTGGGCTGAAGCTGTCAACACTGCTTGCTTCACCTAAAACAGATCCTTAGTGGTGAAAACGTTCAACAAGACTTCCTATGACTGCTCAAAGGGACGAGGCCAAATATTAGCTACCTTAATGTGTTTGGATGTCCCTGCTTCATTCTGAATCAAAGGGACCAACTGGCAAAGTTTGAACCCAAAGCTGATGAATGTGTGTTTGTTGGATACTCTGCTATCTCCAAAGCCTACAGAGTGTACAACAACAAGAGAAAGGTGATAGACCAATCTATCAGTGTCACCTTTAAAGAGTCCAGGAGTGCGTCCACCAAAGCTGTACCTGAATCAGTCTCAGAAGAATTCAGGTTTGATGATCTCATGCATTCAAACAGTGAAGAGGACTCAAAAGCTTCCACTACACCCAGAGTGGAACCTGCTAACCATGATGGGAATGATGATGATTATGTTGATACACCCTGTGTGAATAAGTAAACTGACTTAATTACAACTTCATGTCCTGAACCAATCAATGCTGATTTTCCTAGATCCTCTGCTGATATGTTCAACAATGGAGAGTCATGCTAAACAAGTGAACATGCTCAAGATATCAGTGTGTTTGAAAATCTTGAGAGCTGTTCAACAGGACCTGTTGAAGATGCAAACAACTCAGGAGAATCCTGATTGAAAAATGATCCTAAGTGGATCAGGTGTCACCCCAATGATCAAATAATCGGTGACATCAACAAAGGGGTACAAACAAGATGGGACAGCTTAGGGAACTTTTGTATGTTCTCTAGCTTTGTGCCCATAATGGAGCCAAAGAAAGTGGATGAAGCACTTAAAGATGCCAATTGGATAACTGCCATGCAAGAGGAACTCAATCAGTTTGAGAGAAACAAGTTATGGAAGCTGGTCCCTGCAAGAGGAAGTTGATGTCAAGCAGCCTCCAGGTTTTGAACATGAACATCATCCCGGTTTTGTCTATAAGTTGGACAAAGCCCTCTATTGTCTAAAACAAGCCCCTAGAGCCTGGTATGACACTCTAACTGATTTTCTTATGAGCAATGGGTATTCCAGAGATAAAGTGGATACCACACTGTTCATAAAGAAGGTGAAGTCTGATATTATGCTTGTTCAAATCTATGTCGATGACATTATATTTGGCTCTACAAATGAGTAGTTATGCAAGAATTTTTCATTACTCATGAAATCCAAATATGAAATGAGTATGATGGGAGAACTTACTTTCTTTTTAGGATTACAGGTTAAACAAACCTCAAATGGAATTTTCATAAATCAAAGAAAGTATACTTTAGATCTATTGAAAAAGTTTAAATTTGATCAAAGTTCTCTTATTAAAACCCCAATGGCAACCAATGTAAAATTGGATGCAGATGCCAGTGCCAAAGCTGTTTCAGTAATAGCTTACAGAGGCATGATTGGGAGCTTGCTGTATTTAACTGCTAGTAGACCTGATATTATTTTTGCTACTTGTCTATGTGTTAGGTTCCAAGCTGATCCAAAATAATCACATCTAGTTGCTGTGAAAAGAATCTTCAGATACCTTAAGGGTACACCAGGTTTGGGTCTTTGGTATTCCAAAGACTCAAGCATTGAGCTAACAGGTTATTCAGATTCTGATTTTGTAGGCTGCAGGCTAGACAAGAAAAGCACAACAGGTGGATGTCAACTCCTTGGTGGTATGTTGATAAGTTAGGCACAAAAAGGCCTCAGTCAAACCTGCTCTACTGAAATGTGATTTGCAATATCAACCCAAAGCTGTTTACCATGTTGCATTCGTTGCAACAAAGGCAGTTTGTCCAAGCTTTTCTGTCTGCTGAACAGGCTGGACATAAACTGTCTACGCTGCTCTATTCTGTTGAGCAGCTTGGATAGTTTACAAGTGTTCTGTTCTTTGTGAACAGGTTAAACACTTTATGGAATATGTTTCCAAGTCCTCATGTATTGTTTTTGGCTACAAGATCAGTTTACAAGTCGAAGACAAAGTGGAAAACAGAACTGCACAGCCTGCCCACGCTGTTCTGTTACATGAAGACAAACGGATATCTGAAAAGGGTGACAGACCTTTTCTTATATCAAAATGGCATTAACAAAAGAAGAAAGATGCAAAGTTGACATTCCTCTTTTGGTTAAAGCCTTATGCAACAGTGACAAAAAGGAAAAGACAAAGATTCTGCCATGTGAAGACAAATATGCGTTATCAGAACGTGCAGAAAGGTGTCTTGTCTTTTTAGAAAGACTTTCCACTATCTCAACTGTCCAATGAAGAAGCTTCACTGAGATTCTCCTTTTGAGTATAGAGGGAAGCTTCTAAGGATTATGAGATATCAAGAGTGTGAAATCAGAACGTGCATTAGTCTGTTATTCCATGCATGCAAGTCTGCTTATATAAACAGTAGAGTGTGTCTAAGCTGTTTTTGCTAAAGCTGTCCATCTGAGTCTTGTAAAAATAGTGAGTGCTTCTAAGTGAGTGTATTCATTGTATCTAGTCTGAGTGAGTCTTAGATTAGTTAACCAACTGTAGTATCTGTCATCTCAGCTTGAACCTTTCCGCATTCAAACTTGTTTGTAATTAACACTTGTTAATAATACACACAAACATTGAGAAAAAGATTGATAAGTTTTTAAATAGTAGTATTCACAATCCCCCCCCCCCCCCCTCTACAGCTTAGAACTATACATTTGGGAAAACCTTTTGGGACCTACAAGTTGTCTTTAATTCCTTTTCTAAAACTTTAATTTTATGTTGAAGAACTTTTGTAGGAATGTAAAGGTGAGGGATTGGTTTTACTGGTTCCGCATTCATTTCAGCTTTTGTAACAACCTTGTGTTTAACCGATCATGTAATATCTGATTTTGAGCTAATAATGTAATTTTATTACATTATTTGTTTTGTTATTTAATTAAATTATATAATTGCTTCAAACTATTTAGATGATCAAAATATAAAAACCTAAAATGCAAATGTGTGAGGGGTTAAATAGAATAATGATCAAAGTTGATATATATATAAACTAAATTAATGGCTTTTAACACCATTTATCACACATTTAAGAAAATTAACACACACACACTCTCTCTCTCTTCCTTCTCTCTACTTACGGCTCCTTCACAAAAGTTTATCAAGATTCATAAATTTTGCAATAAATTTATGAATTGAAGTCAATAGAAGTTATAAACATCGTCAAACATCATCAATCAACAAAGATATAATGTAATAATTACTTAAATTTTGATGTTTTTGAGTTTATATTCGGTTTTATGAAAACAGAATTGATAATCTGAACTTTATTGTTGCATGTTGGATATTCTAGTAGATAATCAAGTATTTAAGTCATTAGATGTTATAGAAACAAAAATCCGTGATCAGATTGTCCAAGTAAGCAAGAAATCTGAATTTTTGTAAAAGTTTTGTTCTTGCGAAAAAGTGTTTATTTTGTACGATTTTGATCAATTAGTGGTGTTTATAATAGGGAAAATTGTATAAAAACAACCCAAATATGATAATATAAAATTATATTACATTGCATGTAATGAAACTGGGTTTAGTGAATTTTTGGTGAAAACATGTAAGAATATAACATAGAACGCCAAGAACAAATCTGGAAAAATTATAAGACATCGGATCCGAATTCGGTTGGGACCCGAATTCGGATGTGGTGCCCAATTCGGATGAAGCCTAATTCGGATCCCATTTCGGATCCTATGTCCCGGATGGGTCTAAATTCGGATGAACCAATCCGGACGGTCCCAATTCGGATTAGCTATTTCGGATGATGCCATTCGGATGGCTTACTTCGTTCCGAATCCGGATGACCCAATCCGGATGGTCCGAATCCGGATTACAAATTTGGATGGTCCAATTTTGATATTTTAAAATAATAAATAAATGATATGTTACCATACCCATGATTATATGATGAAAGATCAATAAATAAAGCAACATGATATACATATATATATATATATATATATATATATATATATATATATATATATATATATATATATATATATATATATATATATATATATATATATCTTCTGAGATTTCAAAGAAACAAAGAAAATGAACCAAATGTATGATTGATGAGTTATCAGTTATCAGAATCAGATTAAATAAAGATTTTAAAGCTAAAAGCTAATGATATTGCTATGATATAATTCTGGAAATGTTCAGATAAATTCTGAACAAAGAACTAAAGATTTAAAGATATTGAAAGTGGGTCACAGATATGAAAAGAAAAGCCAGAGATCAGATAGACAAAGATCTAAAGATAAATCCTGAGATAACTCAGGTGGTGGATTTTAAATATGCTTGATAAAGACCACAGAACCAGTGAGTTATAGATATTCAGTTTTACATGCTAGATTTCCGATTGAGACATATTGTTGATGATAGATTATTTGACATTCATACATGATCAGCTGGATTGTGACCTGTGCACACCATGGTTCGGTGATGCCCTGTGGATCATGATAGCTATTTGATTTATCATTTCGCATGACATTGTACTTACAGTTCATTTCAGATATTGATATGAGTTTATTGCTATCATGACCTTGATGACTTATGCTTTCATTATTGCTCGCATCTTTGACATATTGATTCAACTTAGCATGATTAGCTTTGACGGTCTATTGTTCTAGACCATGCTACTTCACCAGTTCTATTGAACTTGGTATAGACACTCCGATGCTCCCCCATGTTGACCGCTGGTAGCTAGCCCAGCATAAGTGGATAGCTTCCACTAATAAGCATGTGCGTGGCGTGGACATCATCCAACTCTATGACTACTATGTCTCAATCATGAGTGGCTGTAGCGGTAGTCAAGACATATCACGATAGACCCATGATCCGCTTGATAATGCATGTAATCTGAAAATCTATATTCTCACTAAGCTTTGCTTACAGATGTTGTTTACACCTTTTACAGGAGAAGATAAAGGAAAGTCACATGCTGGACCTAGTTCTTAGGTCTTAAAAGATCAAGATTGAAGTTTTCTATAGACCACTACTCAACAAACCCTTCGGTACTGATTGGCAAATGATAATTGTGGTGGTCTGGGTAGACTTGATTTGATTGTATGATGACATGAATTAGATTAGTCTTGTGCCCTTTATAAGTTTAATTTGAAAACTGTAATTCTGAACTAAAACTGAATTAAACTTATCCTAATATTTTGTAATTGTAATTTGAAATTCCGCAATATAATTACTCTATCTTAGTTATGATTGATATCGTATAGCAAGATGTGGGACCTAGACTCATGATGACTGACCCGTAAGGGGTGGTCTTCACAGGATGGTATCAGAGCCCATAGTTTGAGTGAATCAAGTATTACGTGAGTAATACTTGGTATCAAACTTAAACAATACATATGTATCAATCATTTAGGTGGTTTGAACTGAGATAGGATGTACAGACTGTTAGGATGGGAAAAAGGGTACATAGCTCTAAGTCTAATAAACTGATAGTTAAATGATTTTAATTTTCTGTAAAGATGTCAGGATCAGGTGATATTCCCAACAACATGACCCCCCAGCAAATGTTTGAAATGGTACAACAACTATTAGCTCAACACTCAAAACAACAAAACAAGAGTATGCAAGAACAACTTCAGGCTAGAGATGAGGCCGAAGCAAAAAGACGTGCTGATAAAAAGAATAAGCGAAAAGATAAACAAATCCAGAATGATGAATCTGATTCTGATATCTCAAACCCCAATGCCCAAATTGAACAGCCGAAAGGCTGTAAGTTTAAAGATTTCAAAGCGAGCGGTGCCCTGAACTTTGAGGGTACAGTAAATCCAATTCAGGCGATGGATTGGATCAGCCACACTGAAGAAATCTTCAGGATATCCGATTGCCTAGATTTTAAGAAAGTGAGTTACGCATCTGCTTTGTTCATTGGTGCTGCCCGTGCTTGGTGGAAGACTCAGAGAAGTATATACGGAGAAGAGGTTATTCAGATTCTAGAATGGGACCAGTTCCTCGATATGTTTAATGCGAAATATTGTCTAGTTGACCAACAAGACAAGATGGAGGTTCAACTGATGCAATTAACCCAAGGAACCAAGACTGTAGATGAGTACGAGCATGAATTCTCGTGACTCTGTGGCTATTCCTCGTATCAAGTAGCCACTGAATAAAGAAATATGACTTGATTTCGTGGATGGCTTAACCCTAGATACAGACACCCAATCAGTGCGATAAAGTATAAATCTTATCTGGAAATGGTCGAAGCGGCAAGACAGATTGAGAGGGGATATCTAGAGTACGACGATCAACTTTATGCTCCATCAACTAACCCGACATGTCCTTCTCCTCCAAAGAAGCAAAGATTCGGCAGTTTCTTCAAGACAAACGAATCTCAGTCCCAGCAACCTCAACAATCCCAACAGTATAGTTTGCCACAGAAAGCTCAAGCCTATTCTCTAACAAATGAACCACGGTTCTGCAAGAGATGCAGAAAATCACACATGGGATTGTGTAATCCGGATGACGTCACGTGCTATGTATGTAGCAGGATCGGCCATAGTAGTGAAGAGTGCCCCCAGCGAGGTCTTGGAGGTGCTAAATGCGGAAAGCGTGGACACTTCATGTATCAGTGTCATAGTGGACACCGAGGTCAATCGCAATCATCAGCTGGAGGTTCTACAATGAAAAGTTCAGCCGCAACTCAACCGCAAGAACCCGTGCATTCCAGATAACAGCGGAGGAAGCGAAAGAAACCCCTGATGTGGTTACCGGTACATTCTTATTAAATTCGATACCTGCTCGTGTACTATTCGATTCCGGTGCCAGTCATTCATACATCTCGACTGTTTTTGCTCAAAGATTGTCTAAGTTTCCTTCGAGGCTTCCTGTTATACTTGATATTGAGGCGGCCAGTAACAATTATGTTATGGCTGATTC
>JAANYP010003775.1:0-43738 GCA_020465985.1 Centrapalus pauciflorus | reverse complement strand
AGCATATCACTATGGACTTTGTCACAAAGTTGCCGAAGACTAGACGTCAACACGATGCAGTTTGGGTGATAGTAGATCGGCTAACTAAGTCCGCACACTTTATTCCGATAAGAGAGAATTATTCTTTGGAAAAGTTAGCACAGACTTATGTGGCTGAGATAGTTTCTAGACACGGGGTGCCAAAGTCTATTGTATCGGACCGGGACAGCCGATTTACTTCCAACTTTTGGTCAGCTTTACAAGAAGGGTTGGGTACGAGAATAGCAATGAGTACAGCTTACCGTCCGCAAACTGATGGTCAGAGCGAGCGGACCATCCTAACGCTTGAAGATATGATGCGGTCGTGCATATTGGATCTCGGTGGTAATTGGGACGATCATTTGCCACTGATCGAATTTTCATATAATAATAGTTACCACGCGACGATCAAGAAAGCGCCGTTTGAGGCATTATATGGGATAAGGTGTAGGACTCCTACGTGTTGGAGGGAAACCGGAGAGACACCGATTGCTGGGCCGGCATTACTACAAGAAACTAACGAGAAGATACAGCTGATTAGACAGAACATGAAAGCGGCCCAGGATCGTCAGAAGAGTTATTACGAAGAGTTATTACGACAGGAGGCACAAACCAATCAGTTTTGATGTGAATGATTGAGTTTATTTGAAGGTGTCACCTATGAGAGGTGTTACAAGTTTTGTAAAGAGAGGAAAGTTGGCTCCGAGATTCGTCGGACCATTCAGGATTACCGAGAAAATAGGAAATCAGTCTTATAGCTTAGAGCTGCCTGAAGAAATGTCGGGCATACACCCGGTGTTCCATGTGGGGAACCTTAGAAAGTCGTTCACAACTGAAAACGAAGATTGGGCTGACCACACTGAACTGCAGATTGATGAAAGGCTCCGGTATGTTGAACAGCTGGAATGTGTTTTAGATACTAAAGTAAAGAAATTAAGAAGCAAGGAAATTGAAATGGTGCTTGTACGTTGGAAGCATCACAATAGATCCAATCATACGTGGGAGCCTAAGTCTGAAATGATGAAGAAATATCCACAACTGTTCGAATCCGAGTAACTTCGAGGACGAAGTTGAGCGTGGTGGAGCCCATGCTGTAACATCCTCGGATTTAATTTATTGTAATTGGATAATTAGATGAATATTTGTATAATTAAGTTGAATTATGAAAAATGATTATGTATTTGGATATTTCGAAGTTGGTTGTTATTTTAAAAAAATTAAGAAATTTGAGAACTTAAAGCTTAGTTATTAAGTATATTTGTTAAAAAAGTTAATGACGAAGAAAATTATGATGAAAATCAGTATTTAATGGAACCGGATAAGTTGAGGGGCTAAAAGTGTCAAAAGTCGAAAATAAGGAATAAAAGACCTTTAGTCTTTCATTTTTGTTCATTCTCACATAAAACCTCCCAAGAACTCTCTCAATCTCTCTCTAGATGTCTGCTGAAAAATCTGAAAATTTGGAAGGAGATCGTGGATTTGATCTGAATATTAACAAGAAATCAAATAAATTAAGGTAAGAAACATTATATTTCAATTTGGGGTTTATTTGGAAGTTTTAAAATTCAAAATTCGGATTTTGAATCTGAAAAATTGTTGATGCATGTATGTTAAATCAGTGGGAAATCATTTCTGGAACATCATTGAAGGTTCAGAATCAAGAATCGTTGTTTGAATCATCCAAAAAGGTTAGAAATCTGAGTTTTTATTAAGTTTTTTGAGTTTTTGGAGTTTTGCTCATTTTGGTCCAATCTGGACGAAATTAGATGTTAATGTTATGGAAAATGATTTAGAAACACCCAATATATGTTTATATAACATTAGATTCAATTGCATGTGGATAAAAATGAATACTTGGAAATTTTAGTGAAAAACCCGTAGATGCGACCTGCAAATTTGCATGTGAACTCGGCGAGTTCATAGGGGAACTCGGCGAGTTCTCAAGAACATTTGAATAAATCTTCAAAAATTCATAAGTGTTGGATCCGAATTCGGTTGGGACCCAAATTCGGATGAGACCCGAAATTTGGATAGGGCCGAAATCAAATTAAGAACCGAACTCGGAGGGGTCCGAATTCGGATGGGTCAACCCGAACTCGGATGGGTCAACCCAATCCGGATGGGTCCGAAATTCAATTAAGAGTCCGAAATCCGGACAGGAACTCGGCGAGTTCCTTATGCCTACTCGACGAGTTCTTTCCTTTTTAGGTAATTCGGATGGGTTATCAAGGACCCGAATTGATGGACAATTAATCACATTTTTGGGATATTTTGGTATTATAATAAGGCAAATAATGGAGGGTTAAGTGGGAATAATAACACCTCGAATGACGGTTTATAATATGAGTTTCGGATGACGTTTTCGAATGTTGTAACACTTTCGTTTATATAAGTTGATGTCAAATTGTTAAGGAGCATGTAATGATGATGTGTTTACCTTATGGAAATGAAACAGGTCCCTTGTGGTGTTGTTTAACCCACAGTGGGATACTTTGTGGATTCGGTTGAAATCCCGAGGAGAGATAATATTGCTTAAAGATTAATAATGCACCCACTGTGAGTACCTTTGATTTTAACATTGCTGCATCTGCTTTATGTTTGCATTGCCTGCTGAGGCATGTTGTTTCATATTCGTTTGGCACTCTACTAACTTGCGTATATGTATTGATGCACATTCATACTTGTTGCATGTCCGTTCATTTGTTGTGCATCTTTTGAAGGACCTGCGTGATCGCATCTGAACTCTGATGATACTGTGCTATATGACCAAGAGTTTGACACCTCTGTGGTCAGGATAGACAGTAAGTCATCCCCGATGTAATGTCTGCCTCAGATGGTTGGTTTTCTTATGCCGAGTGTCAGCTCGAAGGAGCTGCGGCTCGGGTTTGCGTACCTTGGGTACGTGTGGAGTATACGGTATGTGTTACCGCGGTTACTCTGGGTGGCATCATAATGATTTGTAGAATGTGTAAAATCATATGGTATTCACTAAGCATTTGCTTACCCTTTCAGTTGTTGCATTTTTACAGGAAAAGGGAAATCCGCTGCAGGACCATCTAGCTAGGACGTTTGTTGAAACATTTGAAGATTCCTACTGTTTCACTTGGTATTTGGTTTATGGATTTACCGTTTTAATAAATTTGGGGATGATGTATTACTTTTGAGTTTGTAGATTTAGACGTGTAACCTATGTAGCACCGTAGGGTGTATGGCAAATTTGTATTATTTTATTTTGTATTTTATGCTTCCGCACTGAAATTTAAGCTATCAGATCATTATGTAACTGTTTGTTGGCAAATCCTGGGTCTTATGTAAATGGTGGTTATTGTGGCAAGGGTGTCACAGGTTAACCAATTAACCATTTTTTATTTAATAAATCATTTTTTAAATTAAAAAACCCCAATATTTAGTTTCTAAAAACTTCAAAATTCCAAGATAATAAATGCGATGAATAAGACCACAAATCATCTATAAAAGATCGTTAAACGATTGAATAATTTCTTTCATAATCTAATTGAAACAAAAAAAAATTCTATAATATTTCCTAAATTAGTCGTTCTAATGTTGTTTTTTTGTTGTTTTGGTTTTAAAAATTGATGTGGACTAATAGATGAACTAAAATATTATATTATTGTTAAAATAAATGCTAATATTTATAGGTCTAAACATCCTCGGATTTAATTTATTGTAATTGGATAATTAGATGAATTTTTGTATAATTAAGTTGAATTATGAAAAATGATTATGTATCTGGATATTTGGAAGTTGGTTGTTATTTTAAGAAAGTTAAGAAATTTGAGAACTTAAAGCTTAGTTATTAAGTATATTTGTTAAAAAAGTTAATGACGAAGAAAATTATGATGAAAATCAGTATTTAATGGAACCGGATAAGTTGAGGGGCTAAAAGTGTCAAAAGTCGAAAATAAGGAATAAAAGACCTTTAGTCTTTCATTTTTGTTCATTCTCACATACAACCTCCCAAGAACTCTCTCAATCTCTCTCTAGATTTCTGCTGAAAAATCTGAAAATTTGGAAGGAGATTCGTGGATTTGATCTGAATATTAACAAGAAATCAAAGGAATTAAGGTAAGAAACATTATATTTCAATTTGGGGTTTATTTGGAAGTTTTAAAATTCAAAATTCGGATTTTGAATCTGAAAAATTGTTGATGCATGTATGTTAAATCAGTGGGAAATCATTTCTAGAACATCATTGAAGGTTCAGAAACAAGAATCGTTGTTTGAATCATCCAAAAAGGTTAGAAATCTGAGTTTTTATTAAGTTTTTTGAGTTTTTGGAGTTTTGCTCATTTTGGTCCAATCTGGACGAAATTAGATGTTAATGTTATGGAAAATGATGTAGAAACACCCAATATATGTTTATATAACATTAGATTCAATTGCACGTGGATAAAAATGAATACTTGGAAATTTTAGTGCAAAACCCGTAGATGCGACCTGCAAATCTGCATGTGAACTCGGCGAGTTCTCAAAAACATTTGAATAAATCTTCAAAAATTCATAAGTGTTGGATCCGAATTCGGTTGGGACCCGAATTCGGATGAGACCCGAAATTTGGATAGGACCGAAATCAAATTAAGAACCGAACTCGGAGGGGTCCGAATTCGGATGGGTCAACCCGAACTCGGATGGGTCAACCCAATCCGGATGGGTCCGAAATTCAGTTAAGAGTCCGAAATCCGGACAGGAACTCGGCGAGTTCCTTATGCCTACTCGACGAGTTCTTTCCTTTTTAGGTAATTTGGATGGGTTATCAAGGACCCGAATTGATGGACAATTAATCACATTATTGGGATATTTTGGTATTATAATAAGGCAAATAATGGAGGGTTAAGTGGGAATAATAACACCTCGAATGAGGGTTTATAATATGAGTTTCGGATGACGTTTCTGAATGTTGTAACACTTTCGTTTATATAAGTTGATGTCAAATTGTTAAGGAGCATGTAATGATGATGTGTTTACCTTATGGAAATGAAACAGGTCCCTTGTGGTGTTGTTTAACCCACAGTGGGATACTTTGTGGATCCGGTTGAAATCCCGAGGAGAGATAATATTGCTTAAAGATTAATAACGCACCCACTGTGAGTACCTTTGATTTTAACATTGCTGCATCTGCTTTATGTTTGCATTGCCTGCTGAGGCATGTTGTTTCATATTCGTTTGGCACTCTACTAACTCGCGTATATGTATTGATGCACATTCATACTTGTTGCATGTCCGTTCATTTGTTGTGCATCTTTTGATGGACCTGCGTGGTCGCATCTGAACTCTGATGTTACTGTGCTTTATGACCAAGAGTTTGACACCTCTGTGGTCAGGATAGACAGTAAGTCATCCCCGATGTAATGTCTGCCTCAGATAGTTGGTTTTCTTATGCCGAGTGTCATCTCGAAGGAGCTGCGGCTCGGGTTTGCGTACCTTGGGTACGTGTGGAGCATACAGAATGTGTTACCGCGGTTACTCTGGGTGGCATCATAATGATTTGTAGAATGTGTAAAATCATATGGTATTCACTAAGCATTAGCTTACCCTTTCAGTTGTTGCATTTTTACAGGAAAAGGGAAATCCGCTGCAGGACCATCTAGCTAGGACGTTTGTTGAAACATTTGAAGATTCCTACTGTTTCACTTGGTATTTGGTTTATGGATTTACCGTTGTAACAAATTTGGGGATGATGTATTACTTTTGAGTTTATAGCTTTAGACGTGTAACCTATATAGCACCGTAGGGTGTATGACAAATTTGTATTATTTTATTTTGTATTTTATGCTTCCGCACTGAAATTTAAGCTATCAGATCATTATGTAACTGTTTGTTGGCAAATCCTGGGTGTTATGTAAATGGTGGTTATTGTGGCAAGGGTGTCACATCGAGATGGTATCAGAGCAGTATTTAGAGATTCAAGTGTCCGTGAGGTCTTGGTCTCAAACATTAAGTGATGATATGTAGTGATTTTAAGTAATGATCTGAACTAAAATAGGTTACGGTCTAGTAATCATAGGACATTGACTATCATAAGGGACAAACGGGTGGTGTCTCTAAATAAATGACATGTTACTAAATAAGTTATATGTTTTATATTACAGAACATGTCTGGAGGAGGAATGACACCAGAAGAAACAAGAGAAATGATGCTAGCCATGATGGCTGAGCAAAATCGGATGATTCAAGATCAGTTTCGGGCTCGAGATGAGGCCGAAGCTAAGCGAAGAGAAGATAAGAGAAAGAATAAGGAAAGAGAGGGAAACGATGACGAGCAAGGTGACAACACTGGGTCATCTAATAAGCCCAGGGGTTGTCGTTTCAAGGACTTTAAGGGAAATGGAGCAGTCGAGTTCAACGGACTGGGTGATGCTGTTGCCGCTCTTGAATGGATAACAGCCACAGAACGGACATTCCGAATCAGCGATTGTGCTGAGAAGGATATGGTCCGGTTCGCTACTGCAATGTTCACCAAGGATGCAGTAATGTGGTGGAACTCGATGGTGAATGCGTTAACTTTGGAGAAAGTATCTATAATGACATGGGCTGAGTTTACTGAAGTTTTTACTCAGCAATATTGTCCGGCTGATGAGCGCCGAAGATTGGAGGCTAAGTTCATGACGTTGATACATGGGACTAAGTCTGTGTCCCAGTATGCTGTAGAGTTCACGAGGCTAAGTTTGTTCGCGCCTCATCAAGTGGATACCGAGGAAAGGAAAGTGACCAGGTTTGAGGCTGGTCTTGATTTGGAAATCCGAAGGGTGATGAGCAATGTACGCTGCCCCACATTTGCTGGTTTACTGGAAGCCGCCAGAAATGTGGAACAGATTCTAAGTATGTTTGGATACGTGATGGGGTCCGCTACTGCTTCAGCTAATCCAACTCAACCTTCACCACCGAAACGTCAACGCGAAGGAGGCTACTCTGGTCCTTCACGATCATCGCAGTACTCGCCGCAACAGTCTTATCGCCGACAGTCTGGTTCTTCTGGTCGTGCACGTGCTTACTCTATCAACACCGAGCCGCAGTATTGTAATAAGTGCCATCTGGAACACTTCGGCAAATGCACAAACGGGCGTGCGTGTTTTTGCTGCGGAGAGTTGGGCCACTTTCAGAATGAATGCCCACGGAAATCTGATGCTTGCCATAAGTGTGGGGTATGGGGGCACTATAGTCGGAATTGTCGAAAGAATGCTCCAGCAGCTGCTGCTCCATCGACAACACGATCATCTGGGGGATCTAGTGGTGGTTCAGTCAACCGTCGGAACCAGCCACAAAGGGCACCGGCTCGTGCTTTTCAAATTACCGCAGAGGAGGCTAGGGAAAACCCGGAGGTGGTTACGGGTTCGTTTATTGTCAATTATTTGCCTGCACGAGTGCTGTTTGATTCTGGTGCCAACCGCTCGTTTGTATCTACTATGTTTGCACAACAACTTGCCATGCATTTGTCTAAATTATCTGCCATACTAGATATTGAAACTGCTACTAATACTCTAGTCAAGGTAGATCACGTATACCGTAACTGCACGTTAGTAATTGAAGATGTAGTCTTCAATTTGGATTTGATTCCGATCGAGTTTAGTGAATTTGACGTGATTGTCGGGATGGATTGGTTGATTGAGAATGAAGCCCATATAGTGTGTAAGAAGCGTATGATCAAGATAACTACTTCGGAGGGGCGTGAGATCTGTATATACGGGGATAGGAGAAGCGGGGATCTATGTTTGATGACTATTGCAAAAGCTCGAAAGCTTGTTGCAAAGGGATGTGACGCCTACCTGGCATATGCTATAGATGCCAAGGCTGAGAAGAAGACGTTGGCCGATGTGCCTGTTCTTTCACAATTCCCGGATGTGTTTCCGGAAGACTTGTCTGGCGTGCCGCCTGAGAGACAAGTGGAGTTCCGAATTGACCTGATCCCTGGAGCTGCACCAGTAGCTCGTTCTCCGTATCGCCTTGCTCCTACTGAGATGAAAGAGATGATGACACAACTCCAGGAGTTGTTGGACAAGGGCTTCATTCGACCGAGTTCATCGCCGTGGGGAGCTCCGGTATTGTTTGTAAAGAAGAAAGATGGCACCATGAGGATGTGCATCGATTACCGGGAGCTGAATAAATTGACAATTAAGAACAAGTATCCTCTGCCGCGGATAGATGACTTGTTTGATCAGTTACACGGAGCTTGTGTCTTTTCTAAGATTGACTTGAGGTCGGGGTATCATCAGTTAAAAGTTAGAGAGGAAGATGTGCCTAAGACAGCTTTTAGGACACGTTACGAGCATTACGAGTTCTTGGTTATGCCTTTTGGGTTAACCAATGCCCCGACTGTTTTTATGGATTTAATGAACCGAGTTTGTAGACCGATGCTAGATAAGTCGGTGATTATGTTCATTGACGATATTTTGGTGTATTCAAAGTTTGAGGCCGAACATGCTGATCATTTAAAGGAATTGCTAGAACTGCTAAGAAAAGAGATGTTGTATGCCAAATTTTCAAAATGTGAGTTTTGGCTGCAACAGATTCTATTTTTGGGGTATGTGATTTCGGTGGACGGAATTTCTGTAGATCCGGCTAAGGTAGAAGCGGTAAGGAATTGGGAGCCGCCTCGTTCAGCTACGGAAGTCAGAAGTTTTCTTGGGCTGGCGGGCTATTATAGGAGGTTTATCAAGGATTTTTCCAAGATTGCAGTTCCTTTGACTGTATTAACAAAGAAGAATGCACCTTTTGTTTGGGAAACCGTGCAACAAGAGGCATTCGATATATTGAAGAAGACATTAAGCGAAGCACCGATACTTGCTCTACCGGAGGGCAATGAGGATTTCGTGGTGTACACAGATGCGTCGAGGTTGGGGTTAGGTGTTGTACTGATGCAGCGAGGAAAAGTAATTGCGTATGCCTCGAGACAACTTAAGCAGCATGAAAAGAATTACTCAACTCATGATCTTGAGTTGACAGCTGTCACATTTGCACTGAAACTGTGGAGACACTATCTCTATGGAACTAAGTGTCAGTTATACACGGATCATAAGAGCCTGAAGTACATTTTCAGCCAGAGAGAACTTAACATGAGGCAGAGACGTTCGATGGAACTAATAAAGGATTACGACTGTGAGATCCTTTATCATCCTGGTAAGGCTAATGTAGTAGCCGATGCTTTAAGCTGTAAAGCATATTCTAAGGATTGTTGTTACATGATGACGTCTACAATGCTGACCTCCACTATTATTGACGATGTCAAGGCCGCTCAAGAGGAAGCCTTGAAAGATGAAAATGTTGGTAATGAGGATATAAGGGTGCAAATGAAGAATATGGAAACTAGTGAATCGGGTTTGAAAGGAATTTACGGAAGAATTTGGGTGCCAAAGTACGAAGGCATGAGAAATGTGATAATAGAAGAAGCTCATCAATCGAAATTTTCTGTACATCCCGGGAGCACAAAGATGTACAACGAGCTCAAAGCAGACTTCTGGTGGCCTGGATTGAAAAAGGATATCGGTCAGTACGTGGAGAGATGCAGAACTTGTCGACTTGTGAAAGCCGAACATCAGCAACCATACGGTAGTTTGCAACCGCTTCCCATTCCGGAATGGAAGTGGGAGCATATCACTATGGACTTTGTCACAAAGTTGCCGAAGACTAGACGTCAACACGATGCAGTTTGGGTGATAGTAGATCGGCTAACTAAGTCCGCACACTTTATTCCGATAAGAGAGAATTATTCTTTGGAAAAGTTAGCACAGACTTATGTGGCTGAGATAGTTTCTAGACACGGGGTGCCAAAGTCTATTGTATCGGACCGGGACAGCCGATTTACTTCCAACTTTTGGTCAGCTTTACAAGAAGGGTTGGGTACGAGAATAGCAATGAGTACAGCTTACCGTCCGCAAACTGATGGTCAGAGCGAGCGGACCATCCTAACGCTTGAAGATATGATGCGGTCGTGCATATTGGATCTCGGTGGTAATTGGGACGATCATTTGCCACTGATCGAATTTTCATATAATAATAGTTACCACGCGACGATCAAGAAAGCGCCGTTTGAGGCATTATATGGGATAAGGTGTAGGACTCCTACGTGTTGGAGGGAAACCGGAGAGACACCGATTGCTGGGCCGGCATTACTACAAGAAACTAACGAGAAGATACAGCTGATTAGACAGAACATGAAAGCGGCCCAGGATCGTCAGAAGAGTTATTACGAAGAGTTATTACGACAGGAGGCACAAACCAATCAGTTTTGATGTGAATGATTGAGTTTATTTGAAGGTGTCACCTATGAGAGGTGTTACAAGTTTTGTAAAGAGAGGAAAGTTGGCTCCGAGATTCGTCGGACCATTCAGGATTACCGAGAAAATAGGAAATCAGTCTTATAGCTTAGAGCTGCCTGAAGAAATGTCGGGCATACACCCGGTGTTCCATGTGGGGAACCTTAGAAAGTCGTTCACAACTGAAAACGAAGATTGGGCTGACCACACTGAACTGCAGATTGATGAAAGGCTCCGGTATGTTGAACAGCTGGAATGTGTTTTAGATACTAAAGTAAAGAAATTAAGAAGCAAGGAAATTGAAATGGTGCTTGTACGTTGGAAGCATCACAATAGATCCAATCATACGTGGGAGCCTAAGTCTGAAATGATGAAGAAATATCCACAACTGTTCGAATCCGAGTAACTTCGAGGACGAAGTTGAGCGTGGTGGAGCCCATGCTGTAACATCCTCGGATTTAATTTATTGTAATTGGATAATTAGATGAATATTTGTATAATTAAGTTGAATTATGAAAAATGATTATGTATTTGGATATTTCGAAGTTGGTTGTTATTTTAAAAAAATTAAGAAATTTGAGAACTTAAAGCTTAGTTATTAAGTATATTTGTTAAAAAAGTTAATGACGAAGAAAATTATGATGAAAATCAGTATTTAATGGAACCGGATAAGTTGAGGGGCTAAAAGTGTCAAAAGTCGAAAATAAGGAATAAAAGACCTTTAGTCTTTCATTTTTGTTCATTCTCACATAAAACCTCCCAAGAACTCTCTCAATCTCTCTCTAGATGTCTGCTGAAAAATCTGAAAATTTGGAAGGAGATCGTGGATTTGATCTGAATATTAACAAGAAATCAAATAAATTAAGGTAAGAAACATTATATTTCAATTTGGGGTTTATTTGGAAGTTTTAAAATTCAAAATTCGGATTTTGAATCTGAAAAATTGTTGATGCATGTATGTTAAATCAGTGGGAAATCATTTCTGGAACATCATTGAAGGTTCAGAATCAAGAATCGTTGTTTGAATCATCCAAAAAGGTTAGAAATCTGAGTTTTTATTAAGTTTTTTGAGTTTTTGGAGTTTTGCTCATTTTGGTCCAATCTGGACGAAATTAGATGTTAATGTTATGGAAAATGATTTAGAAACACCCAATATATGTTTATATAACATTAGATTCAATTGCATGTGGATAAAAATGAATACTTGGAAATTTTAGTGAAAAACCCGTAGATGCGACCTGCAAATTTGCATGTGAACTCGGCGAGTTCATAGGGGAACTCGGCGAGTTCTCAAGAACATTTGAATAAATCTTCAAAAATTCATAAGTGTTGGATCCGAATTCGGTTGGGACCCAAATTCGGATGAGACCCGAAATTTGGATAGGGCCGAAATCAAATTAAGAACCGAACTCGGAGGGGTCCGAATTCGGATGGGTCAACCCGAACTCGGATGGGTCAACCCAATCCGGATGGGTCCGAAATTCAATTAAGAGTCCGAAATCCGGACAGGAACTCGGCGAGTTCCTTATGCCTACTCGACGAGTTCTTTCCTTTTTAGGTAATTCGGATGGGTTATCAAGGACCCGAATTGATGGACAATTAATCACATTTTTGGGATATTTTGGTATTATAATAAGGCAAATAATGGAGGGTTAAGTGGGAATAATAACACCTCGAATGACGGTTTATAATATGAGTTTCGGATGACGTTTTCGAATGTTGTAACACTTTCGTTTATATAAGTTGATGTCAAATTGTTAAGGAGCATGTAATGATGATGTGTTTACCTTATGGAAATGAAACAGGTCCCTTGTGGTGTTGTTTAACCCACAGTGGGATACTTTGTGGATTCGGTTGAAATCCCGAGGAGAGATAATATTGCTTAAAGATTAATAATGCACCCACTGTGAGTACCTTTGATTTTAACATTGCTGCATCTGCTTTATGTTTGCATTGCCTGCTGAGGCATGTTGTTTCATATTCGTTTGGCACTCTACTAACTTGCGTATATGTATTGATGCACATTCATACTTGTTGCATGTCCGTTCATTTGTTGTGCATCTTTTGAAGGACCTGCGTGATCGCATCTGAACTCTGATGATACTGTGCTATATGACCAAGAGTTTGACACCTCTGTGGTCAGGATAGACAGTAAGTCATCCCCGATGTAATGTCTGCCTCAGATGGTTGGTTTTCTTATGCCGAGTGTCAGCTCGAAGGAGCTGCGGCTCGGGTTTGCGTACCTTGGGTACGTGTGGAGTATACGGTATGTGTTACCGCGGTTACTCTGGGTGGCATCATAATGATTTGTAGAATGTGTAAAATCATATGGTATTCACTAAGCATTTGCTTACCCTTTCAGTTGTTGCATTTTTACAGGAAAAGGGAAATCCGCTGCAGGACCATCTAGCTAGGACGTTTGTTGAAACATTTGAAGATTCCTACTGTTTCACTTGGTATTTGGTTTATGGATTTACCGTTTTAATAAATTTGGGGATGATGTATTACTTTTGAGTTTGTAGATTTAGACGTGTAACCTATGTAGCACCGTAGGGTGTATGGCAAATTTGTATTATTTTATTTTGTATTTTATGCTTCCGCACTGAAATTTAAGCTATCAGATCATTATGTAACTGTTTGTTGGCAAATCCTGGGTCTTATGTAAATGGTGGTTATTGTGGCAAGGGTGTCACAGGTTAACCAATTAACCATTTTTTATTTAATAAATCATTTTTTAAATTAAAAAACCCCAATATTTAGTTTCTAAAAACTTCAAAATTCCAAGATAATAAATGCGATGAATAAGACCACAAATCATCTATAAAAGATCGTTAAACGATTGAATAATTTCTTTCATAATCTAATTGAAACAAAAAAAAATTCTATAATATTTCCTAAATTAGTCGTTCTAATGTTGTTTTTTTGTTGTTTTGGTTTTAAAAATTGATGTGGACTAATAGATGAACTAAAATATTATATTATTGTTAAAATAAATGCTAATATTTATAGGTCTAAACATCCTCGGATTTAATTTATTGTAATTGGATAATTAGATGAATTTTTGTATAATTAAGTTGAATTATGAAAAATGATTATGTATCTGGATATTTGGAAGTTGGTTGTTATTTTAAGAAAGTTAAGAAATTTGAGAACTTAAAGCTTAGTTATTAAGTATATTTGTTAAAAAAGTTAATGACGAAGAAAATTATGATGAAAATCAGTATTTAATGGAACCGGATAAGTTGAGGGGCTAAAAGTGTCAAAAGTCGAAAATAAGGAATAAAAGACCTTTAGTCTTTCATTTTTGTTCATTCTCACATACAACCTCCCAAGAACTCTCTCAATCTCTCTCTAGATTTCTGCTGAAAAATCTGAAAATTTGGAAGGAGATTCGTGGATTTGATCTGAATATTAACAAGAAATCAAAGGAATTAAGGTAAGAAACATTATATTTCAATTTGGGGTTTATTTGGAAGTTTTAAAATTCAAAATTCGGATTTTGAATCTGAAAAATTGTTGATGCATGTATGTTAAATCAGTGGGAAATCATTTCTAGAACATCATTGAAGGTTCAGAAACAAGAATCGTTGTTTGAATCATCCAAAAAGGTTAGAAATCTGAGTTTTTATTAAGTTTTTTGAGTTTTTGGAGTTTTGCTCATTTTGGTCCAATCTGGACGAAATTAGATGTTAATGTTATGGAAAATGATGTAGAAACACCCAATATATGTTTATATAACATTAGATTCAATTGCACGTGGATAAAAATGAATACTTGGAAATTTTAGTGCAAAACCCGTAGATGCGACCTGCAAATCTGCATGTGAACTCGGCGAGTTCTCAAGAACATTTGAATAAATCTTCAAAAATTCATAAGTGTTGGATCCGAATTCGGTTGGGACCCGAATTCGGATGAGACCCGAAATTTGGATAGGACCGAAATCAAATTAAGAACCGAACTCGGAGGGGTCCGAATTCGGATGGGTCAACCCGAACTCGGATGGGTCAACCCAATCCGGATGGGTCCGAAATTCAGTTAAGAGTCCGAAATCCGGACAGGAACTCGGCGAGTTCCTTATGCCTACTCGACGAGTTCTTTCCTTTTTAGGTAATTTGGATGGGTTATCAAGGACCCGAATTGATGGACAATTAATCACATTATTGGGATATTTTGGTATTATAATAAGGCAAATAATGGAGGGTTAAGTGGGAATAATAACACCTCGAATGAGGGTTTATAATATGAGTTTCGGATGACGTTTCTGAATGTTGTAACACTTTCGTTTATATAAGTTGATGTCAAATTGTTAAGGAGCATGTAATGATGATGTGTTTACCTTATGGAAATGAAACAGGTCCCTTGTGGTGTTGTTTAACCCACAGTGGGATACTTTGTGGATCCGGTTGAAATCCCGAGGAGAGATAATATTGCTTAAAGATTAATAACGCACCCACTGTGAGTACCTTTGATTTTAACATTGCTGCATCTGCTTTATGTTTGCATTGCCTGCTGAGGCATGTTGTTTCATATTCGTTTGGCACTCTACTAACTCGCGTATATGTATTGATGCACATTCATACTTGTTGCATGTCCGTTCATTTGTTGTGCATCTTTTGATGGACCTGCGTGGTCGCATCTGAACTCTGATGTTACTGTGCTTTATGACCAAGAGTTTGACACCTCTGTGGTCAGGATAGACAGTAAGTCATCCCCGATGTAATGTCTGCCTCAGATAGTTGGTTTTCTTATGCCGAGTGTCATCTCGAAGGAGCTGCGGCTCGGGTTTGCGTACCTTGGGTACGTGTGGAGCATACAGAATGTGTTACCGCGGTTACTCTGGGTGGCATCATAATGATTTGTAGAATGTGTAAAATCATATGGTATTCACTAAGCATTAGCTTACCCTTTCAGTTGTTGCATTTTTACAGGAAAAGGGAAATCCGCTGCAGGACCATCTAGCTAGGACGTTTGTTGAAACATTTGAAGATTCCTACTGTTTCACTTGGTATTTGGTTTATGGATTTACCGTTGTAACAAATTTGGGGATGATGTATTACTTTTGAGTTTATAGCTTTAGACGTGTAACCTATATAGCACCGTAGGGTGTATGACAAATTTGTATTATTTTATTTTGTATTTTATGCTTCCGCACTGAAATTTAAGCTATCAGATCATTATGTAACTGTTTGTTGGCAAATCCTGGGTGTTATGTAAATGGTGGTTATTGTGGCAAGGGTGTCACATCGAGATGGTATCAGAGCAGTATTTAGAGATTCAAGTGTCCGTGAGGTCTTGGTCTCAAACATTAAGTGATGATATGTAGTGATTTTAAGTAATGATCTGAACTAAAATAGGTTACGGTCTAGTAATCATAGGACATTGACTATCATAAGGGACAAACGGGTGGTGTCTCTAAATAAATGACATGTTACTAAATAAGTTATATGTTTTATATTACAGAACATGTCTGGAGGAGGAATGACACCAGAAGAAACAAGAGAAATGATGCTAGCCATGATGGCTGAGCAAAATCGGATGATTCAAGATCAGTTTCGGGCTCGAGATGAGGCCGAAGCTAAGCGAAGAGAAGATAAGAGAAAGAATAAGGAAAGAGAGGGAAACGATGACGAGCAAGGTGACAACACTGGGTCATCTAATAAGCCCAGGGGTTGTCGTTTCAAGGACTTTAAGGGAAATGGAGCAGTCGAGTTCAACGGACTGGGTGATGCTGTTGCCGCTCTTGAATGGATAACAGCCACAGAACGGACATTCCGAATCAGCGATTGTGCTGAGAAGGATATGGTCCGGTTCGCTACTGCAATGTTCACCAAGGATGCAGTAATGTGGTGGAACTCGATGGTGAATGCGTTAACTTTGGAGAAAGTATCTATAATGACATGGGCTGAGTTTACTGAAGTTTTTACTCAGCAATATTGTCCGGCTGATGAGCGCCGAAGATTGGAGGCTAAGTTCATGACGTTGATACATGGGACTAAGTCTGTGTCCCAGTATGCTGTAGAGTTCACGAGGCTAAGTTTGTTCGCGCCTCATCAAGTGGATACCGAGGAAAGGAAAGTGACCAGGTTTGAGGCTGGTCTTGATTTGGAAATCCGAAGGGTGATGAGCAATGTACGCTGCCCCACATTTGCTGGTTTACTGGAAGCCGCCAGAAATGTGGAACAGATTCTAAGTATGTTTGGATACGTGATGGGGTCCGCTACTGCTTCAGCTAATCCAACTCAACCTTCACCACCGAAACGTCAACGCGAAGGAGGCTACTCTGGTCCTTCACGATCATCGCAGTACTCGCCGCAACAGTCTTATCGCCGACAGTCTGGTTCTTCTGGTCGTGCACGTGCTTACTCTATCAACACCGAGCCGCAGTATTGTAATAAGTGCCATCTGGAACACTTCGGCAAATGCACAAACGGGCGTGCGTGTTTTTGCTGCGGAGAGTTGGGCCACTTTCAGAATGAATGCCCACGGAAATCTGATGCTTGCCATAAGTGTGGGGTATGGGGGCACTATAGTCGGAATTGTCGAAAGAATGCTCCAGCAGCTGCTGCTCCATCGACAACACGATCATCTGGGGGATCTAGTGGTGGTTCAGTCAACCGTCGGAACCAGCCACAAAGGGCACCGGCTCGTGCTTTTCAAATTACCGCAGAGGAGGCTAGGGAAAACCCGGAGGTGGTTACGGGTTCGTTTATTGTCAATTATTTGCCTGCACGAGTGCTGTTTGATTCTGGTGCCAACCGCTCGTTTGTATCTACTATGTTTGCACAACAACTTGCCATGCATTTGTCTAAATTATCTGCCATACTAGATATTGAAACTGCTACTAATACTCTAGTCAAGGTAGATCACGTATACCGTAACTGCACGTTAGTAATTGAAGATGTAGTCTTCAATTTGGATTTGATTCCGATCGAGTTTAGTGAATTTGACGTGATTGTCGGGATGGATTGGTTGATTGAGAATGAAGCCCATATAGTGTGTAAGAAGCGTATGATCAAGATAACTACTTCGGAGGGGCGTGAGATCTGTATATACGGGGATAGGAGAAGCGGGGATCTATGTTTGATGACTATTGCAAAAGCTCGAAAGCTTGTTGCAAAGGGATGTGACGCCTACCTGGCATATGCTATAGATGCCAAGGCTGAGAAGAAGACGTTGGCCGATGTGCCTGTTCTTTCACAATTCCCGGATGTGTTTCCGGAAGACTTGTCTGGCGTGCCGCCTGAGAGACAAGTGGAGTTTCGAATTGACCTGATCCCTGGAGCTGCACCAGTAGCTCGTTCTCCGTATCGCCTTGCTCCTACTGAGATGAAAGAGATGATGACACAACTCCAGGAGTTGTTGGACAAGGGCTTCATTCGACCGAGTTCATCGCCGTGGGGAGCTCCGGTATTGTTTGTAAAGAAGAAAGATGGCACCATGAGGATGTGCATCGATTACCGGGAGCTGAATAAATTGACAATTAAGAACAAGTATCCTCTGCCGCGGATAGATGACTTGTTTGATCAGTTACACGGAGCTTGTGTCTTTTCTAAGATTGACTTGAGGTCGGGGTATCATCAGTTAAAAGTTAGAGAGGAAGATGTGCCTAAGACAGCTTTTAGGACACGTTACGAGCATTACGAGTTCTTGGTTATGCCTTTTGGGTTAACCAATGCCCCGACTGTTTTTATGGATTTAATGAACCGAGTTTGTAGACCGATGCTAGATAAGTCGGTGATTATGTTCATTGACGATATTTTGGTGTATTCACTAAGCATTTGCTTACCCTTTCAGTTGTTGCATTTTTACAGGAAAAGGGAAATCCGCTGCAGGACCATCTAGCTAGGACGTTTGTTGAAACATTTGAAGATTCCTACTGTTTCACTTGGTATTTGGTTTATGGATTTACCGTTTTAATAAATTTGGGGATGATGTATTACTTTTGAGTTTGTAGATTTAGACGTGTAACCTATGTAGCACCGTAGGGTGTATGGCAAATTTGTATTATTTTATTTTGTATTTTATGCTTCCGCACTGAAATTTAAGCTATCAGATCATTATGTAACTGTTTGTTGGCAAATCCTGGGTCTTATGTAAATGGTGGTTATTGTGGCAAGGGTGTCACAGGTTAACCAATTAACCATTTTTTATTTAATAAATCATTTTTTAAATTAAAAAACCCCAATATTTAGTTTCTAAAAACTTCAAAATTCCAAGATAATAAATGCGATGAATAAGACCACAAATCATCTATAAAAGATCGTTAAACGATTGAATAATTTCTTTCATAATCTAATTGAAACAAAAAAAAATTATATAATATTTCCTAAATTAGTCGTTCTAATGTTGTTTTTTTTGTTGTTTTGGTTTTAAAAATTGATGTGGACTAATAGATGAACTAAAATATTATATTATTGTTAAAATAAATGCTAATATTTATAGGTCTAAACTTTAGATTATATAAAATTAAAATTTTTTCGGTTAACCGTCCGTTACCAAAATCGTGAACCTAAACCGAAACCGAAACCGAAACCGAAGATTTTTTCCGGTTCGGTTAACCAAACCGAAAATAATAGAAAATTCGGTTCGGTTAACCTTAAAATCGGTACGGTTTTTCGGTTTTTCGTATCGGTTTTTCGGTTTCGGAATATTTTGAACACCCCTAGTTGTAACAACAAATTAATTATATTTAATTGTAATAATAAAAAAACCATTTTTTATTAATAATTAAAGAGTAAATTACAGAAATGGTCCCCGTGGTTTGTTCAAAATTATGGAAACGGTCCCTCAACTTCCAAACTTGCAGTGAAGGTCCCTCAAACCACTTTTTACTTGCAGAATTGGTCCTCCTGTTTCTAAATTTTTTAAAAATGACGATTTTGCCCTTCTTTTAATTACAAGTTTGGTAATTTCAATTTTGGTCCCTTTTAATAATTTCCATTTTTGGTTTTATATTTGAAATAATAATTTAATAATTTATGATTTGATTCATTATTAATTATATTATTATTATTATTCTCATTATTATTATTATTATTATTATTATTATTATTATTATTATTATTATTATTATTATTATATTATTATTATTATTATTATTATTATTATTATTATTATTATTATTATTATTATTATTATTATTATTATTATTATTATTATTATTATTATTATTATTATTATTATCATCATCATCATCATTTATATCTATTTATTTTGTAATATAAATCTATATTTCTTTAGTAAAAATTATTTTTATTTATATACTTAATTAGTCAAGTTATGCATCTTTTTATGTATTCAATTTATTTATTAAAGTTTTATTTATTTATCTTTTATTGGTTAAACTATTTGTATAATTTTATCATTTATACTTTTCCATCAAACTATTTCATTACGTTGATTTAAGTTTGCTAATTTATTATTTTTGATTTAAATGTTTTGTTACGCTAATATGTTTTTATTTAAATTTATTATTTTATTTGTTTGGTTTTAAAAAAATGCCTTAAATTACTAATATATATTAAAAATAAATAATTTTACAAATCATTTCATAAACAAACAAATAATATTTTTTTAAATTAGATTTATAGATAAAGTACATATAACATGTAATTTAAATGTATATTTAAATCTTATCTATTTATTAATATTTAAAGATGTAAAAATAATATATTGTATTTATAATTTATATATATTAATCTTTATAGATATTAGAAAAAATAATGAATAATATTTATCTTTTAGTTTATTTTATTTAAAATAATATATTTTGTTACATTAATACGTTTTGATTTGAATTTATTATTATTTAATATTTTTTATGCATATACGCTTTGATTTCAATATAGGGTTTAGTCTTTTTGATTTACAAGTTTTGTTTATACATTAATATGTTTTATTCGTTTTCACTTAAATATTTTAATTTTCACTTAAGTATTAACGTAGCAAAATTTTAAATCGAAACAAATAAAATAATAAATTGAAATCAAAACGTACTGACATAACAAAATATTTAAATCCAAACAAATAAAATAATAAATTTAAATAAAAACTTATTAGCGTAACAAAATATTTAAATCAAAAATAATAATTAGCAAACATAAATCAAAACGTAATGAATTAGTAAATTTAAATCAAAATTTACACAAAGTCAAAATTATTAAAAGTAATGAAATAGTTTGATGAAAAGTATAAATAATAAAATTATACAAATAGTTTAACCAATAAAATATAAATAAATAAAATTTTAATAAATAAATTGAATACATAAAAAGATGCATAACTTAACTAATTAAGTATATAAATAAAAATATTTTTTAGTAAAGAAATATAGATTTATTTTACAAAATAAATAGGTAAAATTAATAATAATAATAATAATAATAATAATAATAATAATAATAATAATAATAATAATAATAATAATAATAATATAATTAATAATGAATCAAATCATAATTTATTAAATTATTATTTCAAATTTAAAACCAAAAATGAAAAATTAAGAAAGGACCAAAAATGAAATTACCAAACTTGTAATTGAAAAAAGGGCAAAATCGTCATTTTTAAAAAATTTAGAAACAGAAGGACCAATTCTGCAAGTAAAAAGTGGTTTGAGGGACCGCCACTGCAACTTTGAAAGTTGAGGGACCGTTTCCATAATTTTGAACAAACCACAGGGACCATTTCTGTAATTTACTCATAATTAAATATAATAATTGTATTATTAAACTATGAGTTGTAACAACAAATTAATTATATTTAATTGTAATAATAAAAAAACCATTTTTTATTAATAATTAAACATAATAATTGTATCATCAAACCATTTCTGTAACGACTCTAGAATTGTCTAGATTCGTCCAAGACACGACGCGGCTCACGCAAAAAATACCTTATACAGAGTACAAGGTAGAAGCGACTGCACACAAGTTTTATGATTTGCTACTGTTTGCACCCAAGATTTGTCTTGGAGTAACTTGTCATGATTGTCAAGACTCCTCCTTTTAAACCACTCATGGTTTGGTTTTTTTTTCCTATGTGGGACAAGGTTTCACACTTTTAACTTGCATTTTCTCACATCATACACCAATCTTTGAGCATCGATATCTCATTCATGTTAGCTCTGTTTTGGACGTTCTTTATATTGTTGTAATCCTCTCCTCAAGAAAAATACAAACCCACAAAATATTAATTATATATCTCACAATTATATATAATTATATTTGGTTCAATAACATGGAAAATACACTTTTTTTCTTTGAAGATTTTACACTTTTTTTTAAACAATCCCCCACATGAACGAGAGATCGATCGAAAACACGTTCCAATCATCCCGCACATGTATGAGATTGATCGAAGACACATAAAATTCCAATGAATTTTCAATGGTTGAAATCTTGCATAGGATAGGTAGGTGTAAACCTTTGAACCTTCTCTTATGAAATGCACTTAGTCTTTTAGCCGTCAGTAGAACTCGATGTTTTTGAACTGAGTTTGTGAAGACGACAATACAATTCACACAAAGAATCTCCCTAACAAGGTTAACTCCTCATAGTTGTGTCCGTTATTTTCATGGAACACTAGCCTGGTTCTGCGAGAGCTACTAAGAATTGTGCCCCTACAATTTCACTCGAAGCGACCCCACTTCTCTCTCACATAGGTGATTTCTCCCGAATCATTAAAAGCATAAATGATTTCGACTGAATCATTATAAAATGCTTAACCTCATTGTCACTAAAATGATTTTCTTCTAGAAATATATAGGAATGGACTAGGAGTTTTTCACAAACCCCCACAGTGACCACACTTTATTCATACAAATATGTTGTCCTTTTGAACCAAGATCTTGGGATCTCCAGTCAACAAGGTAAGGTTTTCCTTCGTATGAATTTATTCATTCATGGGCTTTAGTCTCATTCCTTTTGACGACATCAAAACTAACTCTCTATTTAAGCCTTTTGTAAGCGGATCCTCAATGTTATCCTTTGACTTCACATAGTCAATAGTAATAACACCTGTTGAGAGTAGTTGTCGTATCGAATTATTGCGACGTCTAATATGCCTTGACTTACCATTATACATTATGCTATGCGCTCTACCAATCGCAGATTGGCTATCACAATGTATAGTAACGGCTGAAACGGGTTTCGGCCACTTTGGTATGTCTTCAATAAATTGACGTAACCATTCGGCTTCTTCATCACATTTATCTAATGCGATGAATTCAGATTCCATCGTAGATCTAACTATCACTGTTTGCTTGGAAGACTTCCAAGAAATAGCAGCCCCACCAAGTGTAAATACATATCCACTTGTAGATCTAGAATCTATTATATCGGATATACAATTCGCATCGTTGTATCCTTCTTTCACAGCTGAATACCTCTCATAACGCAGTCCGTACTATCGAGTATATCTCAAATACCGAAGTACTCGTATCACACTTTTCCAATGAATCCGATTCGGATTACTCGTGTACCTACTTAGCCTGCTTACAACATATGCTATGTCCGGTCTGGTACAAGACATTAGATACTTTAGTCTGCCTTTAATTCTTGAGTATTCTAGTTGATTGACACTTTCACCTCTATTTTTCGATAGATATTGACTAGTGTCAATTGGAGTTCTAGCTGTACTAGAATCACCATTACTAAATTTCTCAAGAATTTTATCCACTTAATGTGATTGACTTAACACAAGACTATCTTGGGTTCGTGTGATTTTAAGACTTCGAATCTGTTTTAAGATTATAGGAATAGTATGCCCGATACCAATTATAAAATATAAGAAATATATTACGAATTACAATTCAGAATATAAATTACAATACACGGAAATAAATAAAGTACGGAAATTAAAATTACAAGTAAATGAAATAACAATACTGAAATGTAAATTACAATGCGTAAACGAAAGCTGAGTCTCGTGTTAGACACGATTCCCTTAAAATAGATTCAAAGTCTGTTTCCCAGGGTACAACAGCCAAAGCAGCGTGTACTGCCGGAAGTAACCAACTTGCCTGAAAATTCACGTGAATTCTACGTGTTCTTCGTTCTTTGAAGCAGCAACGTCTCGTCCTTTAAAGTGTTTCAAAATATTCAAGTATCTTTTTAAGTCTTTCAAGTGTATTTTGGTGTTTGCATCTCCATTCCTTTTATAGGAGCTGAGTTGTAACAACAAATTAATTATATTTAATTGTAATAATAATATAAAAACCATTTTTATTAATAATTAAATATAATAATTGTATTATTAAACCATGAGTTTTAACAACTAATTAATTATATTTAATTGTAATCATAAAAAAACCATTTTTTTTAATAATTAAACATAATAATTGTATCATCAAACCATTTCTGTAACGACTCTAGAATTGTCTAGATTCGTCCAAGACACGACGCGGCTCACGCAAAAAATACCTTATACAAAGTACGAGGCAGATGCAGCTGCACACAAGTTTAACGATTTGCTACTGTTTGGACCCAAGATTTGTCTTGGAGTGACTTGTCATGCTTGTCAAGACTCCTCCTTCTAAACCACTCATGGTTTGGTCCTTCTTCTTATGTGGGACACGTTTTCACACTTTTAACTTGCATTTTCCCACATCAAACACCAATCTTTGAGCATCGATATTTTCATTCATCTTAGCTCCGTTTTGGACGTTCTTTATCTTGTTGTAATTCTCTCTTCAAGGAGAATACAGACCCACAAAATATTAATTATATATCTCACAATTATATATAATTATATATGGTCCAATAACATGGAAAATACACTTTTTCCTTTGAAATATTTACACTTTTTTCCAACAGATATTTCCTTGCAAAGAAATTAATAAAGCTTCAAAGTTCAAACTTCAAGCCATTCTCTCGTATATGTGCATTGCCCATGGACAATTCTGTTTGTCTACATATTACTATTTAAACGTCATCGTTTGAAAAAGTACCATACGTTGTAGCTATAAGACAAATATTGTAGGTCTCGTAATCAAACATATTTTTGTGTCATCTTATTTCGTTATAAACAATGTATATATCAATCGAACCCAGGTCATCGACTCCGCGTCCATGCACGTACGTGGCCAGCCACTGTTTTTGTTTGGTAACGAAGAAGAGTAACACTTCAATCGGTAGTCAATAAATCATAAATGTTACTGTTAATGATTATGTCGTCTTCTATTATGTCTTCTTCTTTATCATATATATGTACATATATATGTATTTGTGTGAATAGTCATCTAAGTGAATACTCAATTACATCATTCACATGATTTTTTTCTTCCATTCACAAGGTTTTATTTTTTGAATCTTAATGTATAAAAATATGATTATTTTTATAAAAAGTCTTATAAAATTGGCTTAAGTAAAAAATTTTTTGTGAATGATCATTCACAAAGGGTGTGTTCGGTACTTTTGATTATAAAAGTCTTATATATATTTGATCAGATTCACATGAGAACTCTTCAGTTTCGTAAGAACGTGAGAATTAATTAACAATTTGTGCATGTAATGTATAAATTTATACATTTCATGTAAAAATTAATTCATCTCATACTAAAACTTGCCTACTTAATGTACGATATGTGCATTTAATGTATAATTTAACGGATTTAAATTTTAATTGTATTTTTAATATTAGATTATGATATTTATTAATATTTAAAACTAATAATGGTTTTAAGTTATAAATTTAATATTTAATATTGTGCATTTTGGACTGTGTTATTACGTTCTCATGGAATTGGTGGTTTTTACTTGAATCATATACATACACATATATAATCTTAATTATCTTTAATCATTTTAAGTTGTATTTTTATTTTAAGCATAAACACAATTTAGTGATTATACACAAACTTCCCTCATATATTAATTTATGTATGAATCATGTTATAAAAGATAACTTATAAAAATGATGCACAAACTAATGTATAATTAAAGCATACACAAACTAGTATGCAAATTAATTCGTAACATTTAAAAAAAAAATAATATTGTTAATGGTTTTTTTATATATGTTTCCTATTTGTTATCATAATTATAATATGTACCACTTCGGTCTTGGGGTGTGGAGGAGGATAATTTCCTTCCCAAACCACACTATATGTCACAACATTTATTCTCCACTCTTTCATTTCACTTCAAGTATTTCCAAAATAAAGAAAATACATTTCTCACCTCACCAAAAAAAAATCATTTTCTTTTTTAATTTTTAAAAGGGTTTATTATGAAAAAAACAACATGTTTACATATTTTTTGCGTTTTCATCCCTCCATTTTATTTTTTTCCATAAAAGTCCTCAAGTTATACTTTTCTTTTTGGTTTATTGAAATTTGGACATCAGAACCCAGTTTTTCAGTTTTTTAAAACCCGGTTCACAAATTATAATTGGGGTCTAATGTCCAAATTTCACTAAACCAAAAAGAAAACAATAACTTGAGGTTTTTTGTGAAAAAAAATAACACGGAGGGATGAAAATGCAAAAAACGTGAAAACATGTTGGTTTTTTCATAATAAACCCTTTTTAAAATAACAATTTCAATTAATCAAACATAAAATTTTTCAATAAAAATAAAATATTACTATCCTTTAAATTAAATACAAGACATAAAAACATAAAATCTCGAACCTTAAATTAAAAAAAGATAATACATAAAAAAAACTAGTTGTCAGTCAATGTGCGATACTTAGGTGTGGGTAACATGTTCTACAAGATCGGCTCGAAAGTTATCGTGGGTTTAACGACTATAAACTTATTGGACAATTTGTGAATTTCTTTGTACCACTTTTTGTGGCACTGAAAATTCATTCTCGTTAAATGGACAAATGATCAGTCTCTCGTCTTCAAAAATTATATTATGTAGAATTCAACAAGCTTACATAATACATCTAATTTTGTTGGGACTCATTGCACGTGCAAAATTGATAATTACGTTTCATCGGCTTTTAAGTACACCAAGTGCTCGTTTGATATCCTTACTTACAGCTTCTTGTGCGATCTTAAATCTTATTCGTTTATCGTCGGATGGAAAGCTAAATTATTTTACAACTGTAGCCCAAGTGGGATATATCCCATTTCCAAGGTAATACCTAAGTCTTCCATTAGCTTGAAATGGAAATACTAGTGCTATTTCATTGACGACTTCATTAAATAATGGTGACAGTCTGATGATGTTGATGTCGTTGCTTGAATCGGCAACTTCAAAAAAGGCATGGGAAATCCACAAATCTTGCGAGGCAACAACTTTGAGCAATATTGTCGGGTCCTTGTGGTCCACCTCTTACACATTGACCTCGTCATATCGTTGGACACCCAATGTGTGCAATTAATGTTACCTAACATACCTAAAAATCCATATTTGGATTCGTGTTACGCATACAGATTTTGTACGTCACTAATAGACGATCGCCGCATATATTTGGTTTTATACAAGTGAATAATACTGTTGCAAAATTCATGTAGACTTTCACGAGAAGTTTTGGCTGACATCTGCAGGTAATCACCACAAGCGTTAGAACAACCCTGTATGCTATTTGACGAATTGCGGGGGTGCACTTCCATAGTGCGGTACAAGGTTGTCTCTAGCATCGTTTCGAAATGAGAAGTATTCAAAATTTGATGCCATATCTTGAACTATTCTTCATTCGGAACCTTTGTCTGAAATAAATCGGACCATGTAAAGGATTTTCACAAATATAATGTGCGCCTTCACGATTCCGTTTTATATAATTTCGCGATTGGGATCCTTTAGACTTCAACGTATTATTTGAACAAGATTTAAAAAATCTTCTTCAAGGACGTCATCTGATGACGAAGACGAATCATAGTCATCGTCTGAAGAAATTATATCGAATACATTCATATGAAAATGGAAAGAAACAAAGATAAAAATGAATGAGAAAGAAATTTGAGAGTAAATATAGAAATTTTTAAGTTGAGATGTATGAAGAATTATTTGTGAATGTATAATAAATGGTAAAAGTTTAAATTTAGAAGGTTAAATGCTTTTTTTTTAAAATAAGACTGTTTGGGGGGGGGGGGGGGGGGGGGGGGGGGGGGAGCCACATAGGCCATCCCGCACCGAAGCCATACCCACTCCCTCTTCTTTTTAAAAGATTTAACATTCAAATTTAGATTTTTTAAAACATTATCTCGTAATAAAAGATAAGACATAAGAAAAATGACGTTGTAAAGTGAGATACTATTAGATAGATTAGGGTGTAGCTTGTATCCATTAGCATTTATTGTATATCACTTGTACTTAATACATATTGATTAATAAAATATATTATACCCACGTGGTTTTCAACTGTTTACAATTCTACATGGTATTAGCGTCTTAGGTTCTTGCTTTGTTCTCTCTTCTCACCCATTCTGTGCTGTTGTGGGATCACCATAGTGTTGACACCACCTTCTTCCTCGCAGCCTCCTGAGGTAACAGTTTTCTATCTTCTCCTACACCTCTCGTCCTATCCCGAGGATGCATGTAAATAAATTTACATTGTTTTCAGTTTTCTTTTTCTATTCAAGTTGCTGCCATGACGCCCACTTATGGTTATTGTTGCTTCACCACCACAGTCGTAAGCTCCTGTCATAACAGTTGTAGCTTCTGTCGTTGACGTTTATGAGCTGCAGCTTGCCTCTAAGGCTGTTATTATGCAGCGTTGTGTTGGTTACAAATCAATCGCCACTTGATTTTGCTTATTTTCATTTTGTTACGTTATATAAATTGTATGCTTCCATTATCCTGACTATTTTATTATGTTACATTCCGATTTGAGCATTTGAGTTCCTCTCGCTCCAATGATCGATGCATTTTACATTAATGTTTTCATGGTCAATTTACATGTAAATGCATCTCTTTCGTAGAATATAAGTTACTTTAATAAGTATTTTGTTTGAATCAGGTGATGGAAACAAATGGCCAAGATTGGTGTTGTTTGGAGTAAGAAGACTTGAAAAGAAGCAGCGGATCAATCTGCCAGAAGGTGATCAATCTGTCCGAGATCAGAAGGTTTTCAGAAGAATGTCGGAGCTTCACCAGACTAATCCGCTCAATACCTCATCAGTCTGTTCGAACGGAATTTTGCAAAAAGAATGGATAAACATCAATTGATTCTGTTAGGATTTTGAGAAATCTATAATAAGGGAGGCCATAGAACGTCTAAAGGGTATCTCACACACATCCAAAAGCCCCTCTTTCACCCCAATCATACGCCCCTACTCCGTTTAACACTGAATCAACGTCTAGATCACTTCCGATTCAACCATTCCACGATCCAATGCCTTGAAGATCTATTCACTAATCAAGATGCAATATTTGAAAGCTATGGAGGGCTAATCACATCACAGTTACTTCTGGGGATAATCCATAGTGAAGTTTTTATATTTTGTCAAGTAGTTTTGTTATATAACATTGATACATACCATGTGGTTTTCATTAGTTAATCATATGATTGTGCTTTTGTGTTCATGCTTCTATTGTTGATTATCGTAAGACGAATTATTGCAATCATATCGTTCGTGCCAAGCTCATGTTATAATAGGAGTTAAGACGAGTGATGATGAAAACATACTTCGTGCCCAGGATACATTGATAATATTGTCAATAGGTCATGTCTATATGATCTTGAGTATAACAATGAAAGATAGATTATAATTACTTTTCTATGTGATAAAACGCAGAAGTAATCCATCCATTCATATAATCACAACCTATGTGTTAGGTGTTATTGTGTTCAACATCTTTCTAATTAGTGATTTTGGTCTCACAAGTTTGCATTGTTTTATTAATGTTCATTGTCAAGTTTCAATATTTTCTCAAGTAAAGTATTTAGATATGTGTTTCCGCTGCAACTATAACCACATGTTTCCCGTGGATACGATCTCTCTTACCCTAACTACTTAGGTTATTTGGAGTTTATTTTTATAACACCTTGCTTTTTATTTTTATTATTTTGAGTAATTTGCGTTAAATGATGTAATTTTGAATTTTAGTATAAATAGGAGCTGAGAGCCTTATTTCCTCCTTTCTTACAAATTCAATTAGCATTTCAGAGCTCCTCTCTCTAAAACTGACCTTCTCTCTAGCTTTTCTCCCAAACCGACCGGCCAAATATCGAGTTCTATACGTTATTGGAAAGGTTTCGTAGAGTACTACACGGATCTGCTATTGCATGTGCGATTTGATTCGAGTTTGAGGTAAGAATCGCCATTTTCATCTACTTTATTTGCGGTTTTGAGAAAAGACTTCAAATTTCCCATCTTTAATTCGTTTAAAGCCATTTTAGCTTGAGTTTTAACTCGATTCTGTTAGAGTATGTATAATAGAATCGAACCTAGGCTTATTACTTAGCGTATTCATGATTTTATACTTGGAAATGCATGTTTAAAAGCTGCAAAACACGAACAAATTCGAGATGCCAAGAACAAACTCGACTATAGCTAAATTCGAACCTTAGGTTCGAATTTAACCCTAAGTTCGAGATTTTAGATTCGAATTTAACTACATGTTCGAATTTAATGCATAAATTCGAACCCCCTCCCTAAATTCGAAATTATTGAACAAAACACATGGGCAACGCATAAATTAACAAAATAAATAGCAAGATATTTAGCTAGAAGTTATGATTTGTAAATGTTGGAATTTTAAGCTAGCATTATTAATTTAGCGTATGTTCTGTAATGTTAACTTACAAATATTTCACAGCACTACAGATATTAAATTAAACGGTTTAACTCTTTTATGAGTCAAAGCCAGTGCCAGAATATATTAAAGCCTAGATAAGCAAGTGCAAGCATTTCAGAATATTTCAAAGCTTAAGACAGTACTGTGAGTAACAGTTATTCTTGTTTACATGTATTTTATGTAATCGAGACATAATTTGCTTCTATATGCTTTCTTTGGAATTCAATAGACTTTTGTGAGTGAAGGCGAACACTGTGGTACAGGCGGTGCTCAGCTTAGCCGGATCTTACATCTGATCTATTAATGTGCATAATATATTGCTATCTGTTTATTGTTCTGCATATTATATAGCAAGCCTTGTATGAGCGTTTCTTTGTGCATTCATAAGCATTTTATTTTACAAGCAAGCAATTCCGATGCTCACCACTATCCCAAGCATTACGCGGGTAGCTAGCCCCGCATCACAGATTGATCATCTGTCAGCGGTAACCCCTAGTGGTGGCATCTCCTTTCAGCATGAAATGTCTCAATTGTGCAAGCATTCATTCTGGGTATTAAGCAAGAAAGCAAACATTACAGCCTTTATAGGCACTTTCGCCACATATCTTACATGCATCATGAATATCTGTTAACTCACTAAGAAATTAGCTTACAGTTGCTACTCACAATTTTTACAGGAAAAGGTAAAGAGCAAGCTGGACCATCTGCTTAGGTCGATTATCTGATCAACCCAGAGAACTTTAGCTCACTTTTCAGCTTGTGGTATAGCTTTATGATGCTTTGGGATCTGGGTAGCTGCTTTATTTATATTATGATGTTTTAGCAACTTAGCAACGTACCCTGTAGCACGTGTAGTGCATGACTGTATTGTAGTACTTATATTTAGTTCTTATGCAAGCTTTAGACTTATTATTATGCTTATGACTTGTTGTTATTTATTCCTGGGATTAAGCAAGCATGATTAAAACAAGGATGTGACAATTTTTGACGAGTTGATGACATCTCGATCAAATTTTGACGCCATTGCCGGGGAACCAGTGCGCTTATAGGAAAGCGATTGTGTTTATTCTTTATAATTCTTAGTTTTAAATTAAAAAAATCCAAGAATATTAGTTTTTATCTTTCTTAGAATTAGTAGCTTTTTGCTTTCTTTATTTTGATTTTTTTCAGAGTATAAATCACTACATGCACACATGTAATTGTGAACGTGATTCCCCACTACAATACACACCAGAGTTGGAGAGAACAGTTCGTAGCATTCAGAAATCATTAAGGGAGCAAAGAGATTCTAAAAAGATCAACAAGGACCATTATTCCCTGAAGAAAAAGCCTCTGGATGAAGGAACATCGGCTAGAGTTAGAATGGGAGATCGAAACGATAACGTGGTAGGTCCTCAAGGACATCCAGTTGCATCTTATTTCCAGCCGGATACTTATGATGATCCGTCACCCATAGTTTACCCGGAAGGAGATAATCTGACTATAGACATTCGACCCAAGTTGTGAGCAGTTTACCAATCTATAGGGGTTGTGCTAGTGAAGAGCCATATCAACACCTATACGAATTTCTCAGAATATGCAATCTTAATCAAATTAGAGGTATGACACGGAATGATCTAAGGTTACGTCTTTTCCCTTTTTCTTTAAAAGATAGAGCAAGTCAATGGTTTGCATCACTTCATGCGGGTAGCATTACTACGTGTGATGATATGCAAAAACAATTTTTACATGAGTACTATCCCATCAATTAAACTAGTGATATTTGAAAACAAATTAATGATTTTTCACAATTACTAGGCGAAGAATTTCATGAAGCATTTGATCGTCTCAAAGAAATGCTATGATCATTACAAATTGAGAAACGAGTAGAGTGAAGGTGATCAAGTCACAAGTTTTCTGCTTGAGATCCTCCAAGAAAATATATTTAACTTTTGAATGAATATCAACTTATTCCAGTATATAGTTAAAACAATTTTTCGTCAATTGATTCAATCGAAAAGGAATTGAAATGGAAAAGTTTACATTATTTTTCTAATAACGAGAATGCAAATGTACTATCAAACTTTTTTGGATTCCTTCAATTCTTTGATTTATAGTGTCTACTCGATGATTCTCCATACTTTAGTAGAGAATCAGATAAACACTATAAATTAAAAGAATTAATAGTCACTCCAAGAAAAGAAAACTGTTATTTAATGACACACGCTTTTAGTGACACACATAAAAGTATTTGAAGCCTATACACACATACAATTTCAGTTACTATATATTCTCACTCCACTTTTACTCACTTTTTTGTGTGGGTAAAATTTTTTGAAACATATAGTGACAGTTTTTAACTTTTTGTGCCACATTTTGTGTGTCACTAAATGACATTTATTCGTAGTGAGTTACCAATTTTTTTGTTGGTATTCTCATTCTCATTGTTACAAAACAATTTAAATATTCAAAATTTTATTTATTGTTATTTCATCCTACCAAACGCACCCTTATAATTTGTTCTCGTATTCAGATGGAAAAGAAGAGAAAGGAAGATGATGGAAAGAAAGAGGAGAAATGTAATGTAAGAAAAACAAGTCTAGTGATCGTGTTCTTGAACCATAAAAAAAAAAAAGAATGAGGATTTAAAGGAAAAGAATTAGCATGTTGTATTATTAAATAGAGAAGAAAGAAAGAAATCAATGTTAAAATGGTTTCAAAAACAGACTGTTAGTACTTTATGTAAGGAATACGTAAATATACATCTAATGGGAGGGGGAGTGGGTAGATTTTTGAGTGTTGAAGACCCGAAGGGACTGCTTGTTTCTACGGGGAGCAAAGAAGATTCTATGCTGGTGCGGAGCCAACATTGGGCACCTCTACTTCAGCTTTAGAGCTTTGGCTTGGACGCGAAGCCAACGCTGGCTAACTCTATACCATCTCTAAAAATTTTCCATTTCAATTCTTATGAATTCCTTGCGAACCAAACATGTGACTGATTTCAATTCATCCAATTTACATTCCTTTCAATCTTTCATTCTTTTGATGAAAAAATTTGCTCATAAAACATTTTGTGAATCAAATGTTGCCTTATATTTTCTATCATTAGGAGGGCCGATCCTGAGTATATTCATGCCCAGGACGAGATAGAATAAAAAATTTTTTCTAAAAAGTTTATAAATGCGACATATTATTTTTTAAATAGGTTCGGGTAAAATAGAAAAATAATTTATCTTTAAAAATACAACATATTATTTTATAAAGGGTCTTGGTCATTTATTGAGCTGAAAATTTAAAAAAATACATGTGTGAGCCTAATATATATTACTTATTGGACTTGAAAAAGTAATGTCCTTCATGGTTTGATGTCCTGAGCGGTAGCCTATGTGCCCCCTCCCACTAACATCAGTTACTATTTATAGCATCAATTTTTTTAATTTTTGTTATAAATGCTGACTCTATTATTGTTACAAAATAAATAATATTACTCTAAATATTAAAAAAAAATAAAAAAAATTATTATTGTTTTTATCAATTGGTCCTGTATAAATATACACACCATAAATAAAAAGATTGACAAAATATATAGTTATCATCCATCATAATCCCTTTCTAAATAAAATTTCATGCGTAACGAAATTGAAAAACAAACTTACCAGATAAAATAAGAATTAGGATGGGGAACAGTGTAAAAAAAAGTCGCTGAAAATGGGCCTATGGGGCCTAGCCTAAATTCATTCATTGGGCCTGTAACGGGTCCTAAGTTGGATCATTAAAGGAGACACGAGGAGATTGGGTCAAATATGGATTCTTAAATAAAAGAAATAATTAGTTCCAACTTATCATTAAATCAAATGGCACATGATCAAAAATAGTAACAAGTTTTGACATTTTTATCATTAATAGTAACATTATTTATTTTTTATCATTAATAGTAACAACTTTTTATTTTTACAATCAATAATAGTAATGAGTTACCTGTAAACCTGTTTAGCAGGTCCCCAACTTTTCAGTTATCAAAAATAGTAACATCTTTTAAGATTTTTATCAATAATAGTAACATATCAAATTAAAAACAAAATTTTTTTATTTTATTAAGTTTTCTAATATTCCATAAACACCAAAATAAACCAAATTTTTATTCCGAATATTTACGGATAGATAATATTCGATTATTTATTCACAATTATATATAATATGAATGAAAAAAATACTATGAATCATTTCAATTTTCACTTTTTCCAACAAAAAAACATCATTTTCTTAGTTTTTTCTGAATAAAATAATACAAATCGTTCCATTTTTTAGTTTTTTCCAATCTAAATGGGATATAGTTTTTTTATTTAAAAAAAACATCAAAATGAGTCTCAATATTTTTCATTCATAAAACTATAAACCACAATGAGTCATGGTTTTTCCATTCATAGAAAAACTAAAAAATGAATGGGTTGCAATTTCGTATGAATGGAAAAACTAGGGGTGTAAATGAAAAGTATTGCAACCCATTCATTTTTTTAGTTTTTTTATGAATGGAAAAACCGAAAAACCATGACTCGTTGTGTTTTATAGTTTTATGAATGAACAATATTGAGACTCATTTTGATTTTTTTTGTTTTTTAAATAAAAAAACTATGACCCATTTAGATCGGAAAAAACTAAACTTGGAATGATTTGTATTAATTTATTTGGAAAAACTAAGAAATGGAATGATTTGTATTTTTTATTTGGAAAAACTAAGAAATGATGGTTCGTAGTTTTTTTTTGTTGGAAAAAGTAAAAATTGAAATGATTCACAGTATTTTGTCGTTCATATTATATATAGTTGTGAATAAATAATCGAATATTATCTATCCATAAATATTCTCAATAAAAAATTGGTTTATTTTGGTGTTTATGGAATATTAGAAAACTTAATAAAATAAAAAAAAATTGTTTTTAGTTTGATATGTTACTATTATTGATAAAAATCTGAAAATATGTTACTATTTTTGATAACTGAAAAGTTGGGGACCTGCTAAACAGGTTTACAGGTCACTCCTTACTATTATTGATTGTAAAAATAAAAAGTTGTTACTATTAATGATAAAAAATAAATAATGTTACTATTAATGATAAAAATGTCAAAACTTGTTACTATTTTTGATCATTTGCCCTAAATCAAAAGATTAATTATGTCAAAAGGTAATCTATTGTCATTTTTTTTTAATTTGGGTTCCATACCACGTTTTTTCTAGTTAAGATAACATACTCTTCCAAATCAAGACAATCAATATACTCAACTAATCATATTGGATTTGAAGGTAAAATTGCTGACATGACAGTTTATTTGTCCGGTCAACATTTTTTTTATAGAAATTATAGTTTAGTTTTATATGATGTGCACTATTTTGTGCAGATTAAAAGTGTTATTTGATAATACATTGCTATTTTAAGTAAATTATAAAATAATTAAGCAGTTTTAAAATTTAAAAAATTGCTGACTAGATAAAGAAATGGTCACGTCGGTAATTTTTACATTCCACTCCGTTAAAGTTACCTTGATTGACTTGATTTGGAGAGTATTTTAACTTAACTAGAAATTTTTTTAGTATTTTACCCAAATTTAAAAAAAGTGAGAATAAATTGAAAAAATTAGTATGTTACTGATAATGTTACATCGATTGACTTGAGTAATTTCAATTGAGATCCACATATCAACAACTAGGGGCGAACATGATTTGATTTGAGATTTGATAAAATTGAAACCAAATCAAAATTTCAAATTAGTATTATTAATATCGTTTAGTTTTGGTTTATGATTTTCTGGTTTTTCAATTTGTTTTTTGATTTTTATAAAATAATCAGTATATAATGTATGCATGTATGTATGTTTGTTTAGTTTGATTTTGTATCAAAACCGAAAATAGAAAGGGTTGGTTTTTCATAAATGCAAATCCAAACTGATGGTTTTTAGTTTGGTTTCAGTTTTTTCCGGTTCACTTTTAATTTCCCCGAACACCTACAACAAACGAGTATGATGCAATCTAGAGATGACGTGAAATCAGATTCAAATGGTTCCTCCAAAATAAAATAATGCCGAAAATGTTATAGAAATTAAAGATCGTAATGGACTTATGAATGACCATACCAGTTTAATCACTCGATTTAAACCCATAAAAAAGAAGGAAGTTATATTATCGTTTGAACTAGTTTCAAGAGAAAGAAGCATCAATACGTTGTAACTGCCTAAAATGGTATAACCAGACTGTAATCGATAAATCTACGTGTTGGGTTTTAAATTTTTTCTATCTTTATCTGTGTTTTCTTATTGAAATTTTCTTTGCCGTTTAAGTAAAATAGAAGAAATATACATACCTTAGGCATAACAAGAAAACTTTATTTCAAATATTTTTAAAAAATAAATTTCTTTTATTTCCAAAAATAATTAGTTATACAAATGTTACGTGTAAAAGGACGAAACTAGCCCTAACATGCAAAATTCACACATCACCCAGCCATATTAATCGGAAAACTTGCACATGGAAAACCACATTTTTCCAATTTCTATTTTTAGTATTTAAAGAAATTTAAAAACTATAAAAAATAAGAAAAAAAGAAGTTTGCATGTTGCATGCTTTTCCTCAACTGACATTTTTTTAGTTTTCAACCAACTAACAAACTACCCTTTGATCCATCCTGTGGATGCTTATATTTATCTTTTATGCAAAATTAATAGATATCTGAAAGCTGAGATATATATATATATATATATATATATATATATATATATATATATATATATATATATATATATATATATATATATATATATATATATATATATATATATATATATATATATAGGGGTGGGTTCAATGGAAAACCACTATGCACGTGAAAACTATGGAAACCTACGCATGCCGTCCGATTGGGTGCATTTCATGAAAAACAAGGTGACATGATCGTAAATAAGGTGATGCATCACGTAAGATTTTGATGCATCACGCGGGAAATTTGATGCATCACGCGGGATTTTGATGCATCACGCAGGAATTTGATGCATTTGTGGTGGTGCAGTACGGTTTTCACAAGTTTTCAGGTGCATGGTAGTTTTCCATTGAACCTCCCTATATATATATATATATATATATATATATATATATATATATATATATATATATATATATATATATATATATATATATATATATATATATATATATATATATATATAGATTCAAGATCAATGGGGTACCATGTTAGACTGGGGTATCGGGAAACCATTTATAGCAAATCATTTATCATTAAAACCATTAAAATATAATTAAATTTTACTTAAAATTCTTTCTCACATTAATTAATGTTGGAGGTAAAAATGGTATTAAAAAAATTTAAATTAGAATCAAAGATTCTGTGTATCCCATGAAAATCTCCATTTTAGTTGATATCATTTATTACACCCATACTGAACATGTGCAATGATGACACTCCATAAACCACGATTGAACATGTTCAATACCGTCAATATTGGTTTATCACCAAAACAGTTAACAACGACAAAAAAAGAAAATAAACTCCAACTGCACATGTTCAATAACGTGTAAATGAAATTGAACATTCACGAACGGTTTGAAGAAAATAATCACATCCGGTTGAACATGTTCACTAAAACCCATTGTCGAATCCAATTGAACATGTGCACTAAAACCCATTGTCGAATCCGATTGAACATGTTCACTAATACCCATTGAACATATTTATTAAAACTCATTTTGAAATTTATTATAGATATGTTATGGAAGTAAATCTCTATAGTTAAGGTAATTATTATATTATTAGTTGTCATCTATTATTTAATATAAATCTAATTGACTATATTACCCTTTTAAACTAATAACCAAACATGGGTGGACTCCGGTACCCCATTGATCCCGACCATATATATATATATATATATATATATATATATATATATATATATATATATATATATATATATAGGGTTGGGTTCCGGTAAGAACCCTCATTACCGAGAGATCGTGAGAACCACTCCAAAATGCACAAATTTGTACATCAAATGCACAAATTTAAAAATTAAAAGTTTTACTTAAAATCATTATTAGTCTTAATTATTAATAAATATCATAATATAACACTAAAATTACATTCAAAAATTATATTCATTAAATTATAAACTAAATGCACAAATTTGAACATCAAATGCACAAATTTTCTTAAATGCACAATTCGTAAATAAAATGGATAAATTATAGCATGAGATGCGTAAATTTTTACATGAAATGCATAAATATATCGAAAACATTTAATTTTAGTATCAAATGCACATTTTATACGGTGGATGCACAAATTTAGAGTGGTTCTCACGTTCTCACGTAATAGAGGGGTTCTCATGTGAACCCAATCCTATATATATATATATATATATATATATATATATATATATATATATATATATATATATATATATATATATATATATATATATATATATATATATATATCTATACATACATACATGTATATTTTATGTAAAAGAAATTATTGTTAAGTAAAATATTCGTCTTGCATAATTAGAGATTTTTAATATTGTTAATGCATAATGAATGTTACTAATTCCAAATTAATCATGTAACATATACAATTCAACTAGTCATGGCGTAACTTGATTGAATTAATTTTTCGTTGTTTCATCGCATCACACCTATGAAATTTGTTTCTGTTTTGTAAGGAAAATCCTTATGATTTTGTTAACATATAGTTTTAATAACAATCACTATTAATTGGTGTAGGTCCCGAAAGATATCCCAAGTATATAGCCTTAAGCTGTAGAGGGAGGGGGGGTTGAATACAACAATTTAAAAACTACACACAATTTTCTCAATGTTTGTATGTATTATCAACAAATGTTAATTACAAACGAGCTTGAATGCGGAAGGGTTCAAGCTGAGATGACAGTTACAACAGTATGTTTAACTAGTCTAAGACAGACTTAAACTGGTTACAATGAATACACTCACTAAGAATCACTCACAGTGTTTACAAGACTCAGAGGAACAGCTTAGATAAGAACAGCTTAGACACAAAGCACTGTTTTATCCCGGTAGAATTGCATGCATGAAAGACACTTGAATGCACGTTCACTCTTGGGTTTAGCACTTAGCTTTTTTGGCTTAATCTTTCAATCCTTGGAAGTTTCTTTTTATACTCACTCAGAGGATCTAAGTGAAGCTTCTTCATTGGACGAAAGGAAAAAAAGGAAAGTCTTGTTGAAAAGACAACATAAACTTTTCTACACATTCTGAAAAGCATACTTGTCTTCATGTGGGCAGAACTTTTGTCTTTTCACTTTGTCTACTGTTGCATTAGCTTTAACTAAATAAGGAATGTCAACTTTGCGTCTTTCTTCCTTTGTTAAGGCCTATTTTGATATAAGAAAAGGTCTGTCACCCTTTTTCAAATATCTTTTGTCTTCATGTAATAGAACAGCATGGGCAGGCTGTGCAGTTCTGATTTCCACTTTGTCTTCGACTTTGTAAACTGATCTTTTAGCCAAAAACAATACATGAGGACTCGGAAACATATTCCAAAGAGTGTTTAGCCTGTTCACAAAGAACAGGTTCTGTTCACAAAGAACAGAACACTTGTAACTGCCTAAGCTGCTCACCAGTGTAGAGCAGCGTAGACAGTTTATGTCCAGCCTGTTCAGCAGAATGAACAGCTTGGACAAACTGTCTTTGTTGCAACGAATGCAACACATAGAACAACTTTGGCTGATATTGCAAATCACTTAATAGGTTTCAATAAGGCATAAACAGGACTTAAATTATACCTTTCAAGTGCATCAACAGGTTTGATTAAGAATCTCCCCCTCAGATGCTAAACAGGTTTGACTGAGGCCTTTTTGTGCCTAACAATCTCCCCCTATTTGCAATAACCAGTCTAAGCTGGCCTCATCAAAAATCACTATATATTTTTATAGTACATTTGCTGAGATAAAGTTACAACATCCAAGTAAAGTAAAAGATCAGTTTATATATACACTGATTCTTGATTACATAAAACAACACATGTTTTTAAAAAAGTACAACTGATGTACTGATTTATATTACAACTAATGTAAAAGAAAAATTACAACTTATGTACAACAGTTTTGGACTGTTTGTGTTGGGAGCAGATAATGGTAAGCCTGTCCAACTGATGGACAGCTTCCATTCTTCACCTACCCAGATGGTAGATGGACTCTATTACAATGGAGGAGGACCTTCAAACATCTTTTCAAGTTCCTCCCTTGTCTCCTCCAGTTCTTGAATTTCACTTCTGATGATCATGAACTTGGGATCTTCAAGTTCACCTCTCTCATAAAAGCCTCTGATCTGATCCCAGACGGCTGCTCTCCACTTTCCTGATTGCCTGAATGAAGCTGCAAGTCTGAAGGCTGCAAGCTGTCTCAGATCTACCTTGTATAGATCTGAAGCTCTCTGAAAGCATCTCTTCTGAGTTAGGGGATCTACAAAAAATGCCCCAAGCTCAGGCTATTCAATAATCTTGCCTTCTTCAAACTCTACTCCACTAGGCAAGCTGTGATTAACTCCTTTCATCACAATAGCGTAGTCACCCTATTCTATCAAGATGAGGAGTTGCTCCATCTCAGTGTCCTTCCTAGTCCTCCTGGCCTTTATTTTGGGATGTGTCACATAGACACCCTCACTGACTTCTTTTGAGATCAGGCCAAGATCCTTCACTCTCTCCATTAGCTTTTTAACATATGCCCTGATTGTCTTAGCCGTTTCTGACTTAGACTCACTCAGAGCAACTGACAACTCAATCCATTCCCTGTACCCCATCTGTGCAACATCAGTGTAGTCATACGTTTCTAGTTCTGGGCCTGTTGCATCCATTCTGGTTATTTTCAACTTCCACTGACTGCCTTTTCTTGATATGGGAACAGCTTTGACAATTGCTTCCTTGGCAAGCCTTCTATCAGCAACATCCTGAAATTTTCTTCTTGCCAGGTTGTCAAAGTGGAACTGAGCTCTTGCAGAAGGTACTTGAGTTTTGGTCACTGAGACCAGATCACCCTTTTCTTTTTCTGCTTCCTTCTCTCCTGCTGATCCCTTAGCATCTTCCATTAATTTCTTTTGCACATCCAGAGAGGACATTTTAACTTTCCTTGCCTCTTGAAGTGCAAAAGACTTAGCAGCTTTGGCAGATTCTTCTTTTTTCCTTAGAGCTTCCAGGGCTTGAAGCTGTTCTTCTCTAAACTCAAAGTATTTGTGCATAGGAAGACCCATTTCTTTGGCCCTGGCTTTGTGAAATTTAATCTCTGCTGCTTTTTGCTGATGAGGATCAACTGCTGCCTTTTCTTTTCCTTTAGCTGCTATAGTGACAGCAGCTTCAGGACTTTCCTCCTCCTCCTCTTCTTCTTCTAGAATCAGATGCCTCCTTCTGCTGTTTGGCCTGCCCTCAGGAATGAATTCCTCCCCCTTAGACTGAGCAGGGTTTGGAGATTCAGCCTGAGTAGGCTGAGCAGCTTGGGAAGCACCTTCCATTGTACCTGTTGCAGATACGCCTGCTGGTTGACCAGTAGGTATTGCAGGCACTGATTTCTCCTTGGGAGAAGAAGTTTTCTCCCCCTTAGACTTAGTCTTCGAGGCAGATGACCTCTCCCCCTTTGAAGGAGATGTACCAGCACCTTCAACACCTGGTCTGCCTGAAGACACAAAGTCAGCAGGCTTGCCAGCAGTTTTGGCAGCAGGCTTGGGACCAACAAGACTATTCACTAAGAAAGCCAGGTTGTCCTTCACCTCTGCAAGCTGGGAAAGACAGGTTTGAAGAGAAGAGGATTGGGTATCAGCAAGAGAGGTCAGCTTGACAATGTTTTCCCTATCAGAAGCTGTGAACAGCAAACTTTGAAGCTGTGCAAGATGTAGTTCAAGAGAATCTTGCACATCAGCAAGGTTTGATGACACAGAATTGGATAGGGAGCCAATGAGTGTGTTCAAGCTGGCCAGAGTGGCAGGAAGAGTAGAATTGCAAGAAGTAAGGAGAGATGACAGCTGTTGAGAAATAGCTGTCATTGAGGACACAGAGTCCTGTTGTAGTGAAAGAATTGAGGATAGGGAGGTGGAGACATTTGCAGCTATGCAGTGAGTGCAAGCAGCTGTGGAGAGTTGACAGGTTATGGAGTGGCTGGGAAGGAATCCTTGAACAGATCAAAGAATCCCTTAAGCTGTTCAGACACAGAGTCTGAAATAAAAGAGGGTAGAGAGGACATAGAGGTTTCTAAAGAACCAACTTTTATGGTCAGCAGGGAAAGCTGATCCTTCAAAGGCAGGTCTTTAGAAGATGGAGGTGTATAGGTGGACTGTTTAGATTGGGTTGATGGAGATGAAGATGAGGAGGCTGGTGTTTGAGGATGTGATGGAGAGGGAAGAGGAACATTAGAGAGAAGTTCCATAGCCTGGGCAAAAGTAATATGGCCCAGCTTGGAGGGGTCAAAGGGTCCCTCAGAAGTGGCTGTAGCTGCATCATCAGGAGAAGGGGATGATGTTGGGGGCCTTTCAGATGCTGCTTGTGTTGCAACACCTTCATTAAGGCCAGTGGTTGTTCCCTCTGCAGTGCCTTGGTGTAAAAGCACCTCATCATGGGGAGATGGTATATGCATTTCAACATCAGCAGTGGTAAATTCTGCTGATGGAATTTGCACAGAAGAGGCAGCCTCACCAAAGGGATGGTATGTTCCCTGAGGTTCATCAGCCTGTGTTGTTGGTCCCTCAGCAGCTGTTTGTTGTTGAACAACTGTATCATAGGGAACAGAAGATTGAGGCTGATCTGCTGGTTGGTCTAAACCAGCAGGGTGGACACCTCGTGCAGACTCAGGTGTAGAGAAGTATGAGGTGGGGACAGTGTGGACGCAGTATGGAGTGGGGAGGACTCCTGTCTTTCAATATTCTCAGCCTGTTGGGAGGCTGAAATAATTGAGGTGGCTGTCTCCATTTGTACAACTGGTTCCTGTTTGGAGGAACCAGAGGGTCTAGGCTGACTCTGGGTAGACTCAGGTTGGAGTGAAGCAGGCTCCAATTATGTTGATCCTTCTCCCAAAATAGGAGAGGCAGCAGGGGTGGCTTCTCTTACAACTGAACCCTGTTGAGAGGGAACAGAGGAGCTGGTTGTTTGGACTGGTTTCTTTTTTGGCGAGTGATTTGCGATGGTATTGGATGGATGAAGTGGGTGATTGTGGAGAGGTGATGGGTTCTGTTTGGACAGGGTGGGAGACTGGGTCAGGAACAGTTGGGTTGGCCTGTTCCATGGTCTCAGGTGCCACAGAGGTACCAGCCACAAAGGCTTCAGGTTCAACAGATGAACTAGGGTGAGGAGCCTACTCCCCCTCAGCCGCCACAGAGTCCAACGAAGTAGCCGACTCAGGACGAGCTGTTTTTGGCCTTCCTTGTGGACCAGGGCCCACCTTCAGTGGGTGCAAGGTCCTTTTAACAAGCTGGCCCCGGCTTTGGATTTTCCTTTGGGTGTTATGTGTGTCAGGATTCCACCTCACACACAGAGGGTCACTTCCACCAATTCTAACAGCCTCTCATTGGTGTTGACAGTATGAGGCTCATTGGGTAGAACAGGAGTATAAAACACTACATTCCCTATTACAGGAGATGCAACAGTTCTTAATTAAAGGCTGAGAGGAATATAAATTGATCACCACATGAGATGAAGATCGCAGCAAGAAAACTTGGATACGTAACAGCAGCGGCCGGTTTTTCTCGTGTCAACA
>JAANYP010003774.1:61492-136496 GCA_020465985.1 Centrapalus pauciflorus | reverse complement strand
CTAGCCTTTCCAACATTGTTATAATTTAGTCTTAAAAGTCAGTAAGATTATAACACGTTATCAGCACGAAGAGCTCTGCAATTAAATCAAGAATCAAACGAGGTATGGTTACTTAAAGTTATAACATATAATGAGAAGATAATTACCATAAATAATTGTTACAATAACAATAATAATACATCTTACGGACTACTAACATGTATTATTATTTCTAACATTTTAATTATGTTTACTAACGTTTTATTTATACTAACGTTTTTACTTATACTAACATTTAAATAATTGTTGCTAACATTTTATTTATATACTAACATTTAATTATGCATACTAACGTTTATTTATGTACTAACGTTTAATTATGCATACTAACGTTTATTTATGTACTAACGTTTACTTATGCATACTAACGTTTATTTTCTTCATTAATTATGATTACTAATTTACATCAATTAAAATTTTATTCTTATAATACATACTATTAAAAAAAAAAATTCTCTTCTTTATAACAAGTGTTTTTATATTTTTAATCATTATTCAACATTAAATGAAAATTATCTTCTAATCATTTTTTTTATTAAAAAATTTAATAACGGTTACATAACTGTTGCAACGGTCAAAAGAAAAAAAAAATTTCGACCGTTTGATTACTCGATTTTTTTTTCTCTATAAATACTCCAATATAAAACCTCAATATTTCACTAAATCATTCTTCTTCTTTTCTGAAAAGAAAACTTTTAACTGGTTGAAGGATGAAGATGCCTCTCCCGTTTTTGATTTTTCTTATTATAATACTTTCAATACTTTTCTATTCTTTGTTACAACTTCCATTTGATGAGATGTATCCTTTTCTGGTTCTGTTTTCATTTACGATTCTCCCACTATTATGTGTTGTAGTTCTTATTGAAATAAATTAATGCTAATTTTATGTTGTTTAACTTTTATTTTGATAGTCAATATGGCAAATCTTGAGAAGTTATCATTTGCTGCATTGGACGTAAATGGCAATAACTACATGCCATGGAGCATTGATGTAAAGATACTTTTAACATCAATGGGTATTGTAGAAACACTAAATGAAAACAACAATTGCTCAATTCAAGAAAAGGCAAAAGCAAATGCATTTCTTCGTAAACATATTGATGAAAATTTGAAATCTGAGTATATGAATACGGAAGATCCAAGTATTCTGTGGAAAGATTTAAAGGAAAGATATGATCATCAAAGGGAGATTTTGCTTCCAAATGCCAGAAACGATTGGAATAATTTGAGATTCCAAGATTTTAAGAAAGTGAATGATTATAGCTCTGCATTGTTCAGAATATGTTCACAACTCCAATTTTGTGGCCAGACAGTTACAGATGCAGATATGTTGGAAAAAACATACTCAACATTTCATGCATCAAATGTTACCTTACAACAACAGTATCGGATGCAAAATTTTAAAAGATATTCTGAACTTAACACCGTCCTTCTAGTTGCAGAGAAAAACAATGAACTTTTAATGAAAAATCACCAATCTCGTCCAACTGGATCACTAGCATTACCTGAAGTAAATGCTACAACTAAAAGTACAACACATGGACAAAAACGGGGATTTGGCCGAAAGCGAGGCCGTGGTCGTGGCCGTGGCTATAATCAAAACAATAATTATAGTTATAATCATGGCTATGGTCATAACTATAATCATAACAGAGGTCATTCACGTGGACGTGGACGTGGACGTGGTCATAATAATATTCCACGTGATAAGAAAACTAAATCACAAGAAAGACCCAAAAATGATAAACAAAAGGCTAGTGCTTCTCAAGATCCTGAAGATCTTTGTTACCGATGTGGAATGACTGGTCATTGGTCAAGAACTTGCCGCACAGCACCACATCTCTGCAAACTTTATGAAGAGTCTCTTAAAGGAAAAGAGAAAGAAGCAAATTTTACTGATCTCCCTGATGTTCCAATGCCCGAGCTGAATGCTTCAGATTTCTTTGATGATTTGGATATCTAATAATGTAATCGTGTTTTCGTCTTTCCTAAGCTATGTTTTATTTCTTGTGTTTTATTTCTTGTATCATGTATTGCACTTTTTTCAATAATAATATGGATGTATTTCTACTTAATAAATTTTATCATATATACTTATTACTTTATTTTTATGATTAGAAGTCTAAAATGAATTTTATCGAAGAACTACGTCAAGCAAATTCAGGAGACATCTGTATACCAGATAGTGGTGCAACACACACAATTCTTAAAAAGAAGAAATACTTTTCAGAACTAAAGCCAAGTAAAGCAAATATACATACCATATCAGGTCCTGCAGATCTGATTGAGGGAACTGGAAAGGCTCATTTTATATTACCTAATGGTACAAGGTTTTTGATAAATAATGCTCTATTTTCACCAAAGTCTAAAAGAAACTTGTTGAGTTTCAATGACATACACCTTAATGGGTATAATACTCAGACTGTGAGAAATTTATGCATATTATTGACAATAACCATGTAGTAGAAAGACTACCAACACTTGGTTCTGGTTTACATTATACATATATAAACATGGTTGAATCACATCTGGTTGTCAAAGAAAAATGTTATGATCCTGGAGAAATAAGTTTATGGCATGACAGATTAGGTCATCCAGGAACAACCATGATGAAGAGGATAATTGATAGTACAAATGGACATCCATTGAAGGACCAGAAGATCCCTCAAACAGGTAAGATGATCCCATGTACATCATGTTCTCTTGAAAAATTTATTGTGAAACATTCACCAACTAAAATTGGAAAAGAAACCCCAATGTTTCTTGAAAGAATTCAAGGTGATATATGTGGACCAATTCATCCACCGTGTGGGCCATTTAGATATTACATGGTTTTAATAGACGCATCAAGCAGATGGTCTCATGTTTGTTTATTGTCAACCCGTAATGTGGCTTTTGCTAAATTTCTTGCTCAGATTATTAAATTAAGAGCACAATTTCCTGATTATACCATTAAAAAGGTAAGGCTTGATAATGCTGGTGAATTTACATCTCAAGCTTTCAATGACTATTGCATGTCTATTGGAATTAGTATTGAACATCCAGTTGCTCATGTTCATACACAAAATGGTTTAGCTGAATCATTAATTAAACGTCTTCAGCTAATAGCTATACCATTAATAATGAAGACAAAACTTCCAGTTTCTGTTTGGGGACATGCAATTTTACATGCTGCATCGATGATTCGTATAAGACCAAGTGCTTACCATAAATTTTCTCCTCTACAACTTGCTTTTGGTCAAGAGCCAAACATTTCCCATCTTCGAATTTTTGGTTGTGCAGTATATGTTCCTATTGCACCACCACAACGTACAAAAATGGGACCTCAAAGAAGAGTGGGTATATATGTAGGGTATGAAACACCCTCTATAATAAGATATCTTGAACCACTGACAGGTGATGTTTTCACAGCACGGTTTGCTGATTGTCATTTCAATGAGACAATTTTCCCAGCATTAGGGGGAGATAATAAAAACAAAGAGAAAGATGTATCATGGTGTGAACCATCATTGATTCATCTTGATACTCGGACAAAACAATGTGAACTTGAAGTTCAGAAAATAATGCATTTACAAGAAATTGCAAATCAACTGCCTGATGCATTTACTGATACTAAAAGAGTGACTAAATCATATGTGCCAGCAGCCAATACACCTGCTAGAATAGAAATTCCAAATAAAAGAGCTGATGATAAAATCACTCAAGAATCAAAAACACGTCTGAAACGTGGAAGACCATTTGGTTCCAAGGATAAAAATCCTCGAAAGAGAAAGAGCTCTGAAAATATAATTGATAATAAGAAAGGTGTTCCTGGAGAAATGCAAAATAACGATATTTCCAAAGAAGTGGAAATAGATGACTCCAATACTGAGATTGCTATCAATTATGTCCATACAAATATCATATGGAAAAGAAATGAAATGGAAGATATTGATGAAAAATTTTCTTATGCTGTTGCATATGATATCATTACTGGAAATGATGATCCAGAACCAAAGTCTGTGGTTGAATGTCAAAACAGATCTGACTGGCCTAAATGGAAAGAAGCTATGCAGGTTGAATTAAGTTCGTTAAATAAACGAAAAGTTTTTGGATCTATCATCCTCACACCTAAAGCTGTAAAACCAGTAGGATATAAATGGGTGTTCATAAGAAAACGAAATGAGAAAAATGAAATTACAAGATACAAAGCAAGACTTGTGGCTCAAGGTTTTTCTCAACGACCAGGAATTTATTATGAGGAAACGTATTCTCCAGTAATGGATGCAATCACTTTTAGATACTTAATTAGTCTTGCCGTTGCTAAAAATTTGGAAATGCGTCTAATGGATGTTGTTACGGCTTATTTGTATGGATCACTTGATAGTGATATTTATATGAAAATTCCTGAAGGATTTAAAATGCCAAAAGCATTAGGAAACAAACCCAAAGAAATGTATTCGATTAAATTACAAAGATCTTTATATGGGTTGAAACAATCTGGACGCATGTGGTATAATCGATTGAGTGATTATTTGATAAGTAAAGGATACACAAACAATCAAATATGTCCATGTGTGTTTATAAAGAAGACAAAGGTTGGATATGTTATTATAGCTGTCTATGTTGATGATCTAAATATTATTGGCACAATTAATGAGATAAATGAGGTAATTGTGTTATTAAAGAAAGAATTTGAAATGAAAGACCTTGGAAAAACCAAATATTGTCTTGGTTTACAGATAGAGCACATGCACAATGGCATACTTGTGCACCAGTCAAATTATACGGAAAAGGTCTTAAAACGTTTCAACATGGACAAAGCAAATCCTTTAAGCACACCAATGGTTGTTAGATCACTTAATGTTGATAAGGATCCATTTCGTCCTCCAGAAGATAATGAAGATTTACTTGGTCCAGAAGTACCATATCTTAGTGCAATTGGAGCTTTAATGTATCTTACAAATTGTACAAGACCTGACATTTCTTTTGCAGTAAATCTGTTGGCAAGATTTAGTTCGGCTCCCACTAAACGACATTGGATAGGAGTCAAACACATTTTCTGATACCTTCGAGGAACCACTAATTTGGGATTATTTTATTCTAACAATTCAAAGGAAGGTTTACTTGGATATGTAGATGCAGGTTACTTATCTGATCCACACAAAGCAAAATCTCAAACAGGATACGTGTTTTTAAATGGTGGTACTGCAATTTCCTGGCGTTCTCAGAAGCAAACACTTGTTACAACATCCTCAAATCATGCTGAAGTTATTGCACTACACGAAGCTAGTAGAGAAAGCGTATGGCTGAAGTCTATGACAGAACTTATTTTGTCTTCTTGTGGATTTGAGATGAGCAAAAGTCCAACTTTGATTTATGAAGACAATGCAGCTTGCGTGTCGCAAATGAAAGAAGGATATATCAAGAGTGATAGAACCAAACATATCCCACCAAGATTTTTCGCTTACACGCAAGATCTCATAAAGGACAATCAGATTAAAATGAAATACATCCAGTCTAGTAACAATTCAGCAGATCTTTTTACAAAGGCACTTCCTAAAAACATGTTCACAACATTGGAATGCGACATCTACAAAATATGTGATGACTTTCAGATGATAACATGAGGGGGAGACAACCAATCGCTGTACTCTTTTTCCCTTGTCTAAGGTTTTTTCCCACTGGGTTTTTCTTTAGCAAGGTTTTTAATGAGGCAGCATTTCGTGGTTGAACTCCTACTAAAATTATCATTCAAGGGGGAGTGTTATAACATGACAAAAAAGGTGAAAGGTGAATTGATAATTACTTGGTCTTGCATGTACCAAGTGTTATAGCATACAGTGATATGAAGTGATGGTGTATAGTGAAGTTTGTCTTTTCATTGTATATAAATATAGTTCATCCGTATGAATAACATTAAGACGAAGAAATTTTCTCTAGTTTGCTTTGCTAGCCTTTCCAACATTGTTATAATTTAGTCTTAAAAGTCAATAAGATTATAACAAATAATAATATTTCCTCTACTCTCTCTCTCTCTCGGTTGGAACAAGAAAAGAGAAACAATCTTATTGTAAGAAAAGAAAAGTGAAACAATCTAATAATAAAGGATAGACTAAATTACATAAATGGTCCCTATGGTTTATATGAAATTACGGTTTTAGTCCCTGAAAGAATTTTATTACACCAATAGTCCCTAAAATCGAAAAGTTGTAACATTTTGGTCCCTGAAACTAACGGTCGTTAACTTGAGCCGTTAGTTTCAGGGACATTTTTGTCTTTTTGACTTTCAAGGACCATTTATGTAATTTTCAAACTTTCAGGGACCAATTATGAAATTTTCATACTTTATATATATATATATATATATATATATATATATATATATATATATATAAAGTTCCTATCTTTTTTACAATTTAATTATCCAAATATAACATTTTATTTTTTTTCCTTTTGTTTTAATCATTAATTTTCATTTGTATGTTTATTGTTATTATTTAATGTTATTTTTGTTTTATACATTATTATATTTATTTATTTAAGATTATTATATGATATACCTGGTTCATTTTTTTTCGATTATTTATTGAGAATCCAAATATTTCTCTATTGTTTTTTCATTTAAGAAAAATAAAAATAAAAACTAGTTGTAGTTTTTCCGTTCAGAAAATCTAAAATCGAAATGATTTATTTCTTTTCTCCATTCAAAAAAAATTCAAAATAACAACGTGTTGAAGCTTTTTTCGTTTGGAAAAAGAATACAATCAAAATGTTTCGTAGTTTCTTCATTGCAAATACTTAATAAATTTTTTTAATTCTAAATGGTTTGAAAAAATCAAGAATTGGAATAGTTCATCGCTTTTTAGTCAAATAAATTATATTCCAAATGGTTTGTTGTTTTTATTGAAAAAATTGAAATTTTATTAATTTGTTTATCTACGTTTAATTAAAAATCAGAATTATTCTTTTGTTTGAAAAAATCAAAAAATAATAACGGTTTACCATTTTTTGATCAAAAAAATTAAAATCAAAATGGTTCGTCATTAAAATCAAGATGGTTATCATTGTTTAAAAAAATCAAAAATCATAATGGATTATCGTTTTTTTAATCAAAAAAATTAAAATCGAAATGGTTCATTATAATGGTTCATCTTTTTTTATTAAACAACGATACAAAAATTTATGAACCACTCCAATATTGTTTTTTGGATCAAATAAACGATGAGTCATTTCGATAATTTTTTTGATCAAAAAATAATGAACCATTATAATTTTTGATTTTTTTAAACAACGATAACCATCTTGTATTAATTTTTTTTCTTATAAAAAAATGACGAACCATTTTGATTTTAATTTTTTTGATCAAAAAACGGTAAACCACTATGATGTTTGATTTTTTTTCAAACAAAAGAACCATTCTGATTTTTAATTAAACGTAGATAAAAAATCAATACAATTTCAAAATTTTCAATAAAAACAACAAACGATTTGGAATTTAATTTATTTGACTAAAAAGCAACGAACCATTCCAATTCTTGCTTTTTTCAAACCATTTAGAATTAAAAAAATTTATTAACTATTTGCAATAAAGAAACTACAAAGCATTTTGATTATATTCTTTTTCCAAACGAAAAAAGCTTCAACAAGTTTTGTTATTTTGAATATTTTTGAATGGAGAAAAGAAATAAATCATTTCGATTTTAGATTTTCCGAACGAAAAAAACTACATATTATCTATGTAATGTTAATTAAAACATGTTTCTGAAAAAAAATTCAAAAACATAATTTTACGAGTGATACCTTTGGGTGCGCTGTGTAGTAGGTAGTACTCACTTGAACACACACACACACACACACACACAAATATATATATCCAAGACATAAATTATATAATATACACATAAACATTATGTGTATTAAATTATATACACATAAATTATATACATACATACATACATATATATATATATATATATATATATATATATATATATATATATATATATATCCAACACATATAATATAATTTATGTGTTGATAATTGATTAGGTTGGAAGATACTTGAAGAAATAGTGACTTTGGAAAGGAAAAATATCGACGATATTATATTTACTTAAACACAACTAACAAAATTACATATATAAATGTCAACAATAATATTATAAAAATTAAAATTAATAAAGAAGATGAACTTTAAATAAATTAGTAAAGAAATATATATTTAAATTAAAATAAAAGTTAAATTTTAAATAAAATACGAACAATAGTAAATGTAAATAAAATATTAAAACATAACTATATTTATAAATAAAATAAGTGTGTTTATAATGAATTAAGTATATCTATAAATAATATAATTATAAAGATAAAATAAAAAATAAATGTTGGACTATAAATGGGTACATAATAAAATCATAGGGACTAAAAGCGTCTCAATGAAAAGGGTAAAAATGCCATTCTTACAACTTTAACGGTTGTGTCGTTAAGTTTAACGGACGAGGGACTAAAAAGGCACAAAATTAGCAAAATAGGGATGAAATTTGACCTTATTATGGTTAAAGGACTGAATCCGGGTAAACCATCAAACCACAAGGACCAAAAATGTTCTTTACTCTAAAAATTAATAGTTAAAATAAAAAAATAAAAAATAAAATGTTACATTTGAATAATTAAATGATAAAAAAAAAGAAATACAATATATATATATATATATATATATATATATATATATATATATATATATATATATATATATATATATATATATATATATATATATATATATATATATATATATATATATGAAAATAAATTATGATATAAAGATAAAATGAATAAGGTGTAATAAAGTTTGAAAATTATACATATGGTCCTTGAAAGATAAAAGAACGAAAATGCCCCTGAGACTAACAGTTAAAGTTAACCGACGTTAGTTTCAGGAACCAAAATGTTACAACTTTTCAATTTTAGGGTCTTGTGGTGTAATAAAATTCTTTCAGGGACTAAAACCGTAATTCCATATAAGGACGTGTTGAAGTTTTTTTTTTCATTTGGAAAAACGAATAAAATCAAAATGGTACGTAAATCATTGGACATAGTTAATAAAATTTTTATTTCTAAAAGGTCTGAAAATATCAAGAATTGGAATTGTTAATCGTTTTTTTGTAAAAAAAAAATTAAATTCCGAATGATTTGTTATTTTTTTATTAAAAAAAATCAAAGTTTTATTGATTTTTTTATCTACGTTTAATAAAAAATAAGAATGATTTTTTTGTTGAAAAAATCAAGAATTGGAATGGTTTATCGCTTTTTAGTAAAAAATAAATAAATTAAGAATGCTTATTTTTTTATTTTAATTTTTTGATGAAAAATGATGAATCATTATGATATTTGATTTTTTCAACCAAAAAATGATTCGGATTTTTATTTAAACGTAGATTAAAAAAATCAATAAAACTTCATTTTTTTCAATAAAAAACAACAAACCATTCAAAATTAAATTTTTTTTTTACTAAAAAGCGATTAACCATTCCAATTCTTGATTTTTTCAAACCATTTAAAATTAAATTTTTTATCAAGTATTTACAATGAAGAAACTACGAACCATTTTGATTATATTTTTTTCCCAAACGAAAAAAAGTTTCAACACGTCCTTATTTTGAACTTTTTTGAATGGATAAAAGAAATAAATCATTTTGATTTTTGATTTTTCCGAACGAAAAAAATTACAATTAGTTTTTATTTTCTTAAATGAAAAAAAGAATAGAGAAATATTTGGATTCTCAATATATAATTGAAAAAAACGAACCATGTATATCATATATAATCTTAAATAAATAATTATAGTAATATATAAAAAAAGCTAACCTTAATAATAACAATAAACATACAAATAAAAATTAATAATTAAAACAAAAGGAATAAAAAATAAAATCTTACATTTGGATAATTAATTTATGAAAAGAAAGAAATACTATATATATATATATATATATATATATATATATATATATATATATATATATATATATATATATATATATGTAAACTATGAAAATTAAATTAAATTATAAAAGAAAGTAACATTTTGGTCTCTGAAAGTATGATATGTACATAAATGGTCCCTGAAATTCAAAAGGACAAAAATGCCCCTGAAACTAACGGCTCAAGTTAACCGCCGTTAGTTTCAGGGACCAAAATGTTACAACTTTTCGATTTTAGGGACTAGTGGTGTAATAAAATTCTTTCAGGGACCAAAACCGTAATTTCATATAAACCACAAGGACCATTTATGTAATTTTGTCTAAAGGATACTATAAAGAAGAAAAAGAAGTAACATTAAAAGGGAAACAAAAAGAAGAAAAAGAAGAGACAGAGGCACCGATGGTTAGAGAGAAGGGTGACGGTGACCACGGAGGCCACGACCTCCCCTACTTTCTCACCTCTCTTGATGGAACCCAGAAACCACACTACGAACAAAAACAGAGCTGCCGGCTCTGTCAGCCATCGCCGCCAGCCTCTCCGGCCGGTTCTTTCACAACTAACACCCTATAATTTCTTCCTGCGATGGTGAACGATGAGCGACGATGAGAGACGATCTGCGATGGTGAAAGATGAGAGAGGATGAGAGGCGATGAGAGACAATTATCCCCCTGATTCAATAAGAGACACGATGAGAGCTATTTTGACTTTATCTCTTATTATTATCAAACACTCTGGTCCTCCTTTCTTATTACCGAATCAGATTTAAGCTCAATAAGAGTCTCATTAAATGGAATCAAACAATACCATTGGATCCGAATATCATATTCGTACTATTTCTGATCCGAAACAATAGCATTTACAGCCCAAAACCCGGAAGCAATGGCCCAAGTTTCATATCCTTACGACGTCGTTACGGTTTTTATCCACCGTTTTCGCGGGAACTTTAAAAACTTTTCACACAATCATCACCCTTTACAAAACCCTAGAATTCCATACTCTCATTCACCATTTCACAACCCCCCAAATCCATCGTTTAGAAACCCTAGAAATTCATTCGTATGATCCCTAGCATCTCTCAAAATCATTATGTCGGATTACATACCTTTTGAAGTCCAAGAAGAAATCCTCAAAAGGCTTCCGGTGAAATCATTGATTCAGTGCAGATCGGTTTCAAAAGCATGGAAATCATTGATTGATAGCTCTGATTTCATTGCTAGTCACAGCACTCGCCATGCTCACTCTCACCGTCTATTTGTAAGGTACGAAGACTCCCCTGAAGGAAATGCAAAACGTTACGTTTCTTTAGCCGATGATGATAATTTTCCGCAAGAAAGGTTTGAACCGACTGTTCCCTTGTTAATTGAACGACATAGTTCTACACCTACAATAATGGTCGGCAGCTCTCACGGCTTGTTGTGTTGGTACGGTTCTCAAGCTGATTCAAATTTCAGAATTGGAAACGAGATAGCTGTTATTTGGAATCCCTCGATTAGAAAATCTGTCAAGATTGATGTACCTAATATGTTAGGAGGCGAGGTTTATATGACAGTTCTAGGGTTTGGGGTTTGTCCCGGCAGTGCTGACATTATGCTTGTCAAGATTACATATAGTACTATGTATTCTAAGACATTTCCGTGTATGAGGTTAAGTTGCATCCCTTGGGAAGTTGAGGTTTTTACATTGAGCTCAGGGTGTTGGAGGAGTTCACGAGGCAATACACCTTGTAAATCGATTATATTTACATGGTCACAGGCAACCATTGATCGGTTTATATACTGGTTGGCTTTAGATCGGAATCCTAATGATGCTAGATTTCAAAAATCTTATACAGTTATGTCGTTTGATATGACTACAGAAGAAATTAGAGAAGTAAGCCTCCCGGATAGTTTAGCTTTTCAAGCTTGCACAAAATTGTCCATCTCTAAGTTAATGGATTCTCTTGCTGTGATAGAATACGGTCTAAACTCCCAGGGACCAGTTTGTTCTGTATGGGAGATGAAGCATGGTGTTTCAACATCTTTTACAAAGCTATACACCATTAAGACACCGGATACTTGTATAAAGAGAGTACTGGGATTCAGGAAGAGTGGTAAACCTGTAATGGTAACGCAAGATACTAACACTCAAAATGAATTTCCTTTGTCTGCACTTGTGATTTATGAACCCTGCTCTGAAAGCAGCAATGATTTTGGGGTTTATGGACTAATGTATTCGTTCTTTTTGAACTCCTACACTGAAACGCTGCTTCTGCTCAATGTGCCAGAGTCTTAGTTTTTATTTCGACATAAACTGTGGATGAAGATGATCACCCCAATGCAAGGCATGGAGGAAGGAAAGAGATGACTTTTGGAGCAGTTAATCAAGGTCAATAGATTGCAATGCAATTATTCTGCTGATTAGTTTAATGTTGCATGTATTTTAAATGTATGCTTGTAGCATATATGTTAAGAGCGTTTGTGCACTCAGGGGTGACAAATCAGTTATCTGGATCACATCTAGATATATTATATTTTTTCAAGTTGGTATATGAAAAGTGAAAATTTCCCTTGAATCAGACATCAATTATATATTTCATTTTTCATTCAAGCTTATTTTCTGTTGTATTAGAAAGGCGATCTTGCCTCTCTCCATGCTGATATATAAGTAGTGTTGCCTCTCTCCATATATAGTGTTCAATGCATTTTTCTTATCGAGAATCTTGTATGGTTGTATTACATTTTTTGCCCCCATAACTCTTTCAATACCAAGGACTGCTTATATTGATTCAAAGTAGGTATCTCTCTCTCTCTCTCTTTTTTGCAAAGCAAAGTAGTTCTCTTTTAGAAGCTAGACTTATAAGTGACGGTGTTATTGGACCGAATTGGTGCCGTTTTCCCACGCCTCATTTTCCATAATATGATTATGAGCTGCAGAACGCTTGAATACGTAGTGTTGCCTCTCCATATACAGTGTTCGATACATTTTCCTTATAGAGAATCTTCTATAGTTGTAATTTCAGGGTTGAATGCCACATGGTGGACGCTTGTAAGCATGAACTGGTTTGTTATTATAATAATGCATATCCTTCAATTTGTTATGACATGCAAATTGACCACTCTGGGCATTAGGGTTCTCAGACTCTAATTAAACAACTTGGTCTTGATGCATTCATGCAGTTGTATCTTTTAGTACATATAGATATTGTTTAGATTATAGTTGGATGCGCTCCATCATGCCTTTTCATCTAATTATTAAGTAATGACATACTTTTAGGTGTTAATACACATGCAGAAATCTTAAATATTATTCATGGCATGAGGTCTGTTGGTTAATCTTTATATGGAAACAATTAACATGAGTTAATCACACTTTCCAAAACTTGGTAAAGGGTTGAACACATCAACACATTACTTTTTTGTTTTTTTTTACATCAGATTGATTGGTTTATATGATTGCATATGTTAAGGATTGGTTCTACACACAAAAATGTTTCTATTTGCGGAAGTTAAACTTCAAAAGTGACATATTTTTATAATGGAGGTAGTCAGGTAGGTGTTTTCTTGCAAGTGTCAACTGGATTGCAATGTTGTTGATACATGCAAAGTGACAACATTAATTTGGTCTCTCAGACTCGAATTAAACTACTTGGGTTAGTCTTTATTGCTAGTTAAACTCAATTAAGATAATTAACTTTAGTGGTTAACGTGATATTTGGAAATATCATGAGTTGTTCTTAAGGTGATCCCGTGTGAATGTATACCTAAACATGATTACCACATGCATGGGCCCAATTGTGTTCTAAGTTGTGTGTTAATACTTTAAGTTATGTTACTCTCAATCATCAAAAACCTTTTACCAACAATTGTTTAGCTTAATTTGTGTTCATGGGTAGTATTATTCAGTGTGCTCAACCTACTGTCCTTTGGTACAAGTCTCATGTGAAACATTATCCGACTGTTTTAGAACAAAATCAGTTTTTTTTTCTATTTGAGATGCCTTAAATCACAAATCAAAACTGTGAAAGGAGTTTCTATTTACGTGCCTGCGTTTCACAAGATTTAATAGTTTTGCTCATAACCAGGTGTTTGTATTTTCACTGTTAAATCATGGCTTAAAAACCGAAAAGAGATGTAAAAACATGCCAAAAGGATCTGTTATTAGTAGCATTGGCTGAAAATAAAAGCGACGAGAAGAAGAATGTTCAAAATGGTTGAGTTACCAAGGACATGCATGCTTTTTTTGTGGATTTATACCTGAACAACTTTATTTTCCTTATTTACCTGCTTATCACAAGATTCAAGATTTGTTCTATGCTCTTTCATGCTGGCTTTCATCTCATACATGATATCAACTATAATCCAAAAATTTAGTGAACAGAAAGCATAAGAGTATAAGACAACTTAATTACTAAGTATTGTCTTCACTCTTCTTTTTCATTAGTTCCCAGTGATAGATCATGGTCGAAACATTTTGTTTTTGCCTAAGGCCTTTAATTAGGTAGGTTTGATCCTATTTGGAATAAAGTTCATAAATAGTTTGTAATTTTGTGGACAATGGTGAATACATGTCGTTACTTCTGAATTATTTACTTATTCTGGCAACTTAAGGAGTTAAGGTAATATGGAAACTCGAATCACCCAAACTTATGATCGTTTCATTGGTCCCCTATTTTCGTAAACATATGTTGTAACTCTAATAGGTTTTCCCTATTCTAATAGCAGATAAACATAATATATAAACTTTAATTTAATATTAATTAATAAACGGATAGACACTATATACGTTTCCTTATTCAGAACCTTATCCTTCTTGTTGCTCACATTATTCATCAAAATGACAACTTACATATTTGTATATCTACAGTATTCCCATCTTTGTTTTAATTTTTTTAAGGGAAAAAGTCATCATCTCATTGATGTTCGATTTCTTCAGCTATTATCATCAGAAGAAATTCACCCACAAGGTATTTCTACTTGATATATAATCTTGTCTCTTGCCTTCATTGTATGTTGTGAACTTGATTGATATTTCTTCAATTCCTTAATGCTGCATATAGTTATGAGGACAGATTATTGGACATGGAAATTGATGATAAGTTACGTGTTTCCAAAAAGTTCATATATATGTTGATATAGTTGGAAGTTTCTACAAAGTTATTCTATCGTAAATTTTATATTTTATTTGCTTCACATTCTTCCAACCGTAGGATTTCTACATACAGTTGGCTCTCGCCTATAAATTTGGAACCTTTTCTTTCCACGCACCGTGACTTAATTAATTAGGCTTTTGTTAAAAGTCATCCAAAATTAGTTCATCTATGGAAAGCATACTTGAAAGAAACTTTAGCATTGCTAGCTTGTAAGGCCAACATAACCAAGGGTTGTTCACCAGCTTCTGCCCTAAACCCTAAACCCTAAACCCTAAAACCCTAAACCCTAAACCCTAAGTGTAAAAAGAAAACAAGAAGATTCGTCTTCGATCCTTTAGAAAGGATGGAGACAGAGTATTGTATTAACTATTCAGGTAAATTTTATAGAGGTACTGTTTTGCAGGTCTTCTCAAGAACACAAATAACAATGATGTCAGAAAGTTCACTCCATTTTTAAGAGAATAAATCAAGGCCAAGCTGTTCATTTCATGACTAAGTATGCATGAGAGGTCAGATTTATTTTAATTAGAAACAAAATTTATGTTGGATCTTGTTAAATCTAATTTCATTCAGATAGTTCTTTATTGATCATTACCATATCCATATTACCTATGCACACATACGTACAGACGTACGCATATACATATATGGTTAATTTTATATATGATTGAAGCAAATATGTTTTTATCTAAATGATAACTTTTTTGTTCACATATGACATATAGTTCATGTTTTTTCTTAAAAATAGTTTGATTTGTTATGTATATTCATACAAAATAAATATTATATATAAATCTTAACAAAAGTTGATTGAGCCATATATGCTTAGATTTCTGAAAGTTATGAAAATTCGATTTATTATGTATATACACACAAAATTGTTTTGAGACAAAAATTTTCTTTGATGTGACATAGTTACACTCAAGTTCTTTGCTTCTGTTATTTTGTTTTGGTTCGGCTATGTGACGCTGATGACTTTAGATAGGGGTGGAACTAAACATGTCAAGTTTGTGTTGACCTTTTGTTAGGGGTGGAAGTAAACATGTCAAGTTTGTGTTGACTCATTCTTGACCTATTTTTAACCGTGTCGGGATTGGTTTGTGTGTCGATCCATTTCCACAAGGGGTGTTTAAGGATTCAGTTTTGAATTTACTCGACTTGTACTTAATATATCTTGTAAAATGTTTATTAACTCTCCCCCACATACTGTTGAGATGTAGGCTTCGATAAATTTGTTAATATTTGGGTTTGTTTTGTTGTGGTCAAGGTGATATTATATATATACATACAGTTATCAAATGGGCTAACCAACGAAGGTTTGACACATGGCCAATCATGTTCTTTTAGTTTTAAAATTTTCATAATACACCCTTATCTTTGTGTTATTTTTTATTTAATGTATTTATTATAATAAATTTTCATTTAATCATCTTTTTAACATTTATTATTACAAATTTTTTTACACATTTAAAATTATGAGTTTAATTATACATATGTTTGAAGTTATCTTTTGAACTATTATGTTATTTTTAATTGTATGTAAAAGAGTTTATTATTCAAATGCACGATACAAGATTCTAATACTTAAAATATAACTAATTAATATTCAGATTTTGTATTAAATATGATCATGTTTAACATTGAACATTACTATTATAACGTTGGCAAGCGCTAATCAATATATTGGAGACATTACTATTAATCTATTATAACTTTATTTGATTTGGTAGTAAAACCAACAAATTAAATTGGCGATTAAACCTAATAAATGTCAAAATTTCAAAAGATGGTTATCAATATTTAATTATTCAATTTCGGTTCCGATCGGATTTAATAATGCGGGGTTTGTAATTTTAGCATTGCAAAATCTAGCCAACCAATTATAGGATTAACTAATAGTATCATTTGGATTGTTTCTTGAATATATATCACTATCAGTGGCGGACCCAACTACCGAAGGGAGTTGTTGCATAATTTTCGTCGCGTTCACTGTTCGAAAATTAAAATGATTATTTTGGTCGGGTTGTGTCAACACTTGGATATTTATAATTTAGAATTAAACATAGAATCTTAAAAATAAAAAATAGAATAATAGATTATACATAGAATTACGATTTATTATATAAGTATTAAGTTATGAAATTTATCTCTCGAAGTTGCTCTCTTTAACTTTTCATATTTTGGAATCAATCAATAGAAGTTTCATTTATCACCATTGAAAGTATTTCATGTTCAATCGAATAAATCAAACCATCGTTCAAAAATTTATGTTCTCGGTTCTTGCTTCTTCTACCTTTTTTTTTTTTCAAAAGTGGGGTAAGACTAAAAGGTTTATAGAATTGAGCTTAAAAATTAAAATTATTATTGAGTTTGAAATTGGGTTAAAAATAATATTGCCTTTCAAAAGGATATTGGGTTAATGGGTTTAGAATTTAATATTGAGTTTATTGAGTTTTAGTTTTTAGAAACATTATTGGATGTTGTTCATTTATTGAATTAATTACTTTTTTTAGTTTAAAAATAAAGTTGCACACATAATTTTTTAATACTATAAGTTGCACACATAAAAATTCGTCGGTTGCACATATAAAATTTTTAAAAAATTTTTACTACGAAACAAAGTTATTTGGGAGGTGACCCGTTGCACGGGCTACCCCTCCCAATCAAGTAAGTCCGCCTGTGATCACTATATCATAATTTCACGTTTAGTTGAGATTCGTTATTCGAATTGTTTGAAAAATATTTATTCGTTTGTTTTTTATATTTATTTTTGTAATTAATTTTTTAGACTCCGCAGCTGTCCGCGTTCAATAACTCGTTTGTTACAATTACTTACATATTTGTTTGTTGTTTGTTTTGTAAATATTTGGTATGTTTATGTGATATTTAATAATGTGTCAATTGTTAATATTAGGGGGCTTAGGTTAGTTTTATAAATTGTCAATATATTTTCTAAATTGTTATTTGATATGTTTATGCTATAGAAAGAATTGCTTCTTAATATTTTCAATGATGTTATGTGTTTTTCAACAATTATAAGATGTAATCTGTCTTTCAATAGTAGGCAAATTCTACATTTTTATGAAGTTTTTGTACATTATATTGACATGAATATGAATGAAAGCAAAAAATGTCAACCGAGGAACACCTAAAAGATTGTGTCCATGGGAAAGAAAAATAATAAATCCGCCACGGATTTTCGTTTGGATCTTTATAGATCATTGGGTTTTCAATTTATCGTTTTTATGGTTTTGTGATCATCGTTTAGATTCTCTGTTCAGTTTGGTTATTAATCTGGTTTTGTATTCTTTATTTTTAAAATTCGTGAAAAAAACAAGTCGGTATTGTAACTGAGCCGAACTGAATAAACCATTATATTAATATTGTTTCTAAAAATTTGTAAAGTTTTTATTTAATATCTATATTGGAAATTACGATTATACTTCAACCGGTTGAAATCAGTCTGGTTTGTAAAATTACTAAACATCCGGTTCGATGTCTAATTCGGTTTTGAAAACACGTCTAATTCGGTTTTGAAAACATTGATGTAAACCCTTTTTTATTTTATTTCTTCGACTACTTCTTTCTATATATAAATAGAAAGTAATAAGGTAATTAGTAAATTTCTGATTTCTTCAAGAATCTCTTTTGTGTATAAGATATTTTATCTTTAGATCTATTGATAACTACATCAAGAAAAAAATAAATATAATAAACTTATTTTGAAATACATTTGTATAGAGTTATGGTGTTCCTCAATCCCAACCCGTAGCGGATCCAGAAATAAAAAATTACAATCGTGTTTTCATATTTGCACAGGGTTGGTTTAAAAGTTATTGCACTGCATGCTATGAAAACTGTAAAAGAGCACAAATGTCAAGCCTATTTGGAGAATTTGTGAAGATTGAAAAAAAGTGACAATAGATTACTTTTTAATGCATTTAACCCTAATCAAAATAACATAAGTGATATCTTAATTTGTGTTTTACTTTTATCACAGTTCACTCTTCATGGGAGAAGAATTTCAAATTTGATAGCATCTACCATCCCAAATACGTATCGAGATTAAATCCACAATGTCAAACAACTTACCTTTCGAACTCTGAAGAAAATATAACCAACTCAAGAAATTAACAACTACAAACTTTTATTAATCACAAACCCTAAAACACAACCGGCTCAAGGCCACCCTATTACTTACAATATAAACTCACTACAATAACACTCTGAGCGTTCATCAACAGATGAAGCTCACTCTCAGATTTATTTTATCAACAACAAAAACTGGTGATGGTATGTGAGAAGGAAGAAGTCGAACTTACTAGAGAAAACTGCAATCAAAATGAATCTGACAGATGGAGAACCAAAGAGATGATTGAAACTCTTTTGCAACTCAACCACCAATAGACGAAGACTACACCCACAAATCTACTTACAACTGAAACTAAAAGATCTGTTGTTAGATCTTGTACATGAAACCTATCAAATATACAAACCCTAATCTTCATGAAGAAGATGAAAGGAAACCCTTTCTTTTGAGAGAAAATGAAATACAACTAAAAGTGAAAGAAGGATCCATTCTGCTAGGGAACCAACTATAATCACATTATATAGAACAATTCAAGTGGATAACAGAAGGGGCAGAAGCCACAAAGGCAAGGCTGCCCAACAGCCCACACAACAATATAAAAAATCCAGTGGATAAAAAATAAGGCCAACAATTAACCCCCACAATTAACTTGGGTTGGGTTCCAAATAAACCTAAAGTCCATATTTTTAACATCCCCCTCAAGTTAATTGTGGAACAAGTTAAATAAGTTTAACTTTGAACTTGTATGCTGAACCACCTGCAACCCTTAGAGTAAATATCAGATCTATTATTAACAGACTCAACCTTTATAAGTTGTAATATACCAGACACAATTTTCTCACGTACAAAGACTAATCTGTGTTTCAAAATATTTGGTACGTTCATGAAAAACAGGACGGAAAGCAATAACAATAGCTGCCCTACCATCCAAAAAAACACTTTTGCTGGAAGCATAACACATATATATAGGTCTCCCAAAACTTTTATAACACCAACATAAGAAGCCGAAGAGACATACTTACCAGCTTACCTAGGCACCTGGGCTGGAGCGCCAACAATTCTCCTGTAGCAACGAAATAATAGGAATATATAGCTAAAACAGAAAATCTTAACCCTTTTAATACCCTCAGCTGCATTTTCTCTTGCCGAGATACAAAGAGATTGTCCCCATCAATGTAGCAGCTCTACCGTAAATAGAACCTTAACAGCAATGTCATAGAACCATTTTGAGACAGTTAAAGCTCTTAAAAAATATCAAATATAACCTCACCCATACCAAAGGCAAAAGGCAGAATACTCTTACTGAGACTAAACAACAACCGAGTACCGAATCATTTGAACAAAAAACAAGGCATAAAATATGGAAATTGATATCATATGAATCCCAAGATTCATGTTTTGGAAAGTTTCCATTTTTACAGGTCACACATAAGTGATCATCACTATTTCCCATTTCCTAGTTCCTTTCAAGATGCTAATCATGTACTTTAATAACTGTACAAGTATGCTTTACCCAACGCTGGACATAAGTGGTGACTCAAGTCTACGAGAGCAAACGATTGATGATTTTGCTAATCAGGAAATTGGATAAACAAAATATAATGGGAAACCCCACAATGCAATAAAAAACTTGAAATATCAAATGTCATTATGCATTTCAACAACAAACCAACCAATGACATTCAACCATTAACCAAACCAACATTTTTACCAACTTAACACAACAACATTTTAACAGTTAACTTGAAACATTTTTACCAACCTATTTTGATTGGAACCAATTATTTAACCCATTTACCCTAACACATATTTTCTTATGTTAAAACTTGACAACCCTTTGAGAAGGTAATACAAGGCAAAAATTTCCAAATTTCCTTGTGATGAACAAATTCCTTTCTCATAATCAACAACTTCAATACCAAAAAATGCTTTAACTTCCCTAAGTTTTTATTTAAAACTTAGATTTTAAACCAGTTTAAAACTTTTCAACTTCAACAACATAATTCTCTGTTACAGTAACGTCACTAACTTATATTTAAGAACGCAATAACAAGAGAAAACCACACATTTAACAAACAAGAAATTCACTTTAACTTTGAATAAAACCATTTTCCACTAGATGAGCAATTGACTTTTCATCCCATTTCCTAGGGTCATGTTCAGGTCCACACAGAGATTTAACAAAATTGTAACTTTAACTCCCTTTTCAAACTAGATCAAGGTAAGACATATAAACATCAACAAACACCACCCAACACGCTTAAACCACATTAATTTTCAACAAAAAAGTGTCAACAAGACTTTTTCTTTGTGAAAAAATAAGACTTTCAAGTAGACTTAACAAAAACAAACGTATTAGGTTGACAATTAACATTACATGAATCATTATTGCCCTCAAACATAAAAAAAGATATCATTAGGAGTTAATCATAGCAAGAAGGATGATTAAACCCAGGAACATTGGTATTTTTATTTTTTTTAAAAAAACAACCTTTGCCATTACCATTAAGAACAGAACCTATTAAAATGATGTCACCTTGAACATTAAACACTACAGTTCTTCAACCATTAATTTGAATTTTGGCATCCAATTGTTGTTTAAAAACATTCAACTTCACTAATCCAAGGGATATAAACCTATATTTTTAATAATAAAAATCAGAGGGCAACCACATTTACTTTTCACAACAATTTAAAACACATGAGAAAGATTCATCGAAACTAACTCATTCCTTTTGACAATATTCATTGACAACAACCAGGTTTTATACCTATCTATCTCTCTGATAGACTAGAAATTAATTTTCTATAACCACATACAACGTACAGGGTTTTTTACATTTCACCACTTTCCAATACCATTTTTAATTTTCATTTCAACTACATAACACCAACTTCTATGAAAATTAGACGTTCAATTGATTTTCTAACAACTTATCAGATGAAATAAATCCACAACATTAGGATGGATTAAAAAACAACCAATTAACTTGAACCATACTTGGCCAATTTAAGTGTAATACAGACTGATTTTGATATTTAAAAAAAAACCCAAAGTGTTACAACCAAGAAAAGTTTTCTTGCAAACTGAAATTGAAAAAAAAATAAATAAAAACCAAACAAACAAACAAACGAAAAGTTTTCGTTAACTAAACGCCCCCTTAATATTTTCAAAGACTCCTTTTAGACGACAAATTTCACAGGGAGCCTTTAATCAATTATGAGAGATTCAACGTACCTTTCAAAACCAATAATATGATCAGCAGAGTGATTAAGCCTATAATGATGCAAGACACACAATTAAACGCTTAAATGCACAGAAGAGACACTTAGCATTTTCCATAACTACAAGCTCCAGATAAATACAGATCATCATATAAGATACCAAAGTTATTTTAACTTCAAGATAGAGTATAACAGTTTGGACCATCAACTCCAACATATAATGCCACTATCCTTAACAAGATGATACACAAACAACAAATACACTCGATATTCAGGAACAATTAACACACCAATCAAAGTGATCTAACTTTTCCATATTTAATCACTTAATCAGCTTGTTGCACAATTTTACCGGTGTGTTTCATTTGTCCTTAAAGATCAGTTTGTTGAATATTCGACATCTTATTGAATGAAAATCAGATCAGGTATCAAACTAAAACAAGATCAGCGGATAAAGAAAAAAACAGTCAAGTCTACAGATAAGGTAGGATCAAAAAAATATCTCTTTGATCCTTCATATCAATTAACCTCAATAGGCAAAGAGCAAGAACAATTAATCAGAAAAACAGAACCAGCACTAATAAGAACCACGAATCACACAACTACAACCAAAAAAATACAGCAGATTCAACCAGATAGTCAAAAAAAAAAAAGAAGTCTCGTCTATAGGCCAAGTGTGAATCTTAGGGGCAGTTGATTCCCGAATACACGGAAACTCCAAGACCAGTTACTTGCTACAAGACGAGAGGGCAAGAAACAACTTACAGATAGTAATCCACGAGGATGAGGCGTGAAAGGCACCGAGCGAATCGTGAACCAAGAGCGGTAAATAAAGATAAGGTTTTCACGTAACTAATCTTAAAAATGAGCGTGCAGCAGCTATACGCAAGAATACCCCAGGGTTTTAAGTTCAAACCCTTAACCGAATATGACGGAACAGATACAAACCATAGTGACTCGCGTGACAGCAGAATACTAACAACTTCTTAGGGTTTCGAGAGCAATACCTGATCCTCCAGACCAGAAACCCCATTCGCTCAGGAACGTGGCTTATGATACCATGAAGAAAATATAACCAACTCAAGAAATTAACAACTACAAACTTTTATTAATCACAAACCCTAAAACACAACCGGCTCAAGGCCACCCTATTACTTACAATATAAACTCACTACAATAACACTCTGAGCGTTCATCAACAGATGAAGCTCACTCTCAGATTTATTTTATCAACAACAAAAACTGGTGATGGTTTGTGAGAAGGAAGAAGTCGAACTTACTAGAGAAAACTTCAATCAAAATGAATCTGACAGATGGAGAACCAAAGAGACGATTGAAACTCTTTTGCAACTCAACCACCAATAGACGAAGACTACACCCACAAATCTACTTACAACTGAAACTAAAAGATCTGTTGTTAGATCTTGTACATGAAACCTATCAAATATACAAACCCTAATCTTCATGAAGAAGATGAAAGGAAACCCTTTCTTTTGAGAGAAAATGAAATACAACTAAAAGTGAAAGAAGGATCCATTCTGCTAGGGAACCAACTATAATCACATTATATAGAACAAGTGGATAACAGAAGGGGCAGAAGCCACAAAGGCAAGGCTGCCCAACAGCCCACACAACAATATAAAAAATCCAGTGGATAAAAAATAAGGCCAACAATTAACCCCCACAATTAACTTGGGTTGGGTTCCAAATAAACCTAAAGTCCATATTTTTAACAAGAGGAAATCATCAAAAGGATTCCTGTGAAATCATTGCTTCAGTGGAGATCCGTCTCAAAAGCATGGAAGTTTCTGCTCGACAGCTCTGAGTTTATCACTGCTTACACCCTTCGCAACAGTCAGCCACATCGCCTGTTTGTAAGCTACAAAGCTCTTGCAACTGAAAGTCAACAAAAATTTGTTTCTTTTGTTGATGACGACACTTTCCCGCAAAAAAAAGTTTGAACTGACTGTTCCAACGTCTGTTCACTTACTTGACGAGTTATATATAGTAGGTACTTCCTTTGGCGTGTTTTGCTTGCAAGGTTGTTATAAAGAGCGAGGTGGCATGGCTGTTCTTTGGAATCCTTCAATTAGAAAATCGGTTGTTATTCCTGATACGTGTGATCGGTGGTATGACACTGTTATAGGTTTTGGTGTTTGTCCAGACACTCTTGACCCTAAGATCATCAAGCTTAAGCTTGTTAACGAACTGGATGTTCATTGGAACGTTGAGGTTTATGCATTGAGCTCACGAAAATGGAGAAGTCTAGAATCTAGCCAGTGTTGTAAAAATCGCTAATCGGAGGGTTGCCGATGCGATTTGCTTGTGATCGGGGTGATTTAGTCGGAATCGTCCTAGGCGGTCTTAATTAGGCGGGTCAAAGTAAACTTTTTAAAAAAAAATTTTTTAATAAAAAAACAGAAAATAAAAGACAAAAAAATGCAGATTAGTGTTTGTACTTTAAGATCAAGGAACATCCATCTAATATTCTAATTATAATATTAATGAACTAGAATTCTATATTTGAACTTTGAAGTATGTGTATTTGAATATTTTAACAATTATGTTGTCTTATAAAACATATTTTTGGATGTTATGATTAATTATATTTATATTTGAGTATTTATATATATGATGTATGTATAATTCTAAAATTTACATATAAATAATCTCAATCCGACTACTCCCCGCCTAGGCCGACTACTCCCTAGTCCCCAGTCGGCCGACTGACTCCCGCCTAGCGACTTCTACAACATGGAATCTAGCAACCTGCCTCCTACTTCAATCCATATTTTAAGGAATCAGATATAGTTATAGGAAGGTTTATTTATTGGGTGGCTGTCATTTGATATGACTAATGAACAATTTGAAGCGATAGACATCCCAAAACGTGTATCTTTTAATCTCTAAAGTTAGGGAATCTCTTGTTGTGTTTGAAGGTAGAAAAAGGAAAGGTTATGGTTGTTAATAGTTGGCTAAAATAAAATATGGGGTTTTGTCTCACATTGGTAGAAAAGTGAAAGGTGATGTGGTCTCCATGCCTATAAAAGGAGTCCAAGGCTTTGGTTTCAAAGTGCCCCAATCAAATGCACTTTAAGCTTTGATTATGATTATTTCTTTCTTTCTCTTTAGTGTAGAAAGGTGTGAGTCAAATCTTTGAGAGTGTGGGTGTAATTGGGGGGTGGCTTCAGAGATTAGTCTATAAGGTTGTAACAATTTATCTTATAGTGGAATCTTTTCTTTTTGGAGGCTCGTAGTTTTTCTCCGGTTTTGGAGTTTTCCACGTATATTATTGTGTTCAAGTTTTTTTTTTTTTTATTATTCATCGGGCGGGTTGTTGGGAATTTTGAGACCGTTGGTATCAGAGCCAAGGTTTTGGTGGAGGTCTCGGTTTTAGAATTTTGTTGTATGCTCTGTGGTTGCAGCTTTGTCTGATCTTCCACATCAGAAAACGATCTTCTATTTATCGTATTAGAGGGTGTCTTGTTTTTTTAGGAATTCGTTGTATGCTCTATGGTTGCAGTTTTGTCTGATCTTCCGCATCAGAAAACGAATTTCTATTTAAGATACTCGTACAATGTCAAAGTTAAGCCCGATGAGGTTTGATGTGGAGAAATTTGATAGAAGGATTAACTTTGGCTTGTGGCAAGTTCAAGTGAAGGATGTGTTAATTCAATCTGGTTACACATGGCATTAAGGGGTAAACCAACCTCTGTTTCCAACAGCGGTGATTCAAGTAGAGCCGGTAGAAACGATGAAGAATGGGATGATATGGATTTGAGAGCGGCAAGTTGTATTCGTTTGTGTCTTGCAAAGAATATTCTTGCAAATGTGCATGGTATATCAACAGCTAAGGAGCTTTGGGAGAAGCTTGAGCAGTTATACCAAGGCAAAGGCATCTCGAATCGGTTGTATCTCAAGGAGCAGTTTCATACTCTTCGTATGAGTGGAGGTACAAATATTCTGATCATCTAAGTGTTCTAAACAGTATCGTTTCAGAACTGGAGGCTATTGGAGTTAAGGTTGAAGATGAAGATAAAGCTTTGAGGCTTATATGGTCTTTGCCATCTTCTTATGAGCACATGAAGCCTTATCTGATGTATGGGAAAGAGACCTTGAAGTTTGCAGATGTTACCGGTAAACTCTTGTCTGAAGAGAAGAGATTGGAAGGTAGCGGCAGCACTTCATCAGAAGGAACGGTATTGATGTGTGGAAATGGAAAGAAGAAAAACTCTCGAAAGAATCTAACATGTTGGAAGTGTGGACAGGCTGGACATACAAAGATAAATTGTCCAGGTGGAGCTGATTTGGCAAAGGGCTCTAACTCGGCTAACAATGTCTCCGTTGTCACGGAGAATGATGATTTTCTTTGATATATGATGTACATGTAATGTTTTTGTGTGTTATTGTTTATCATTGAAAAGGTTTAGTTTATTTATTGTTAGTGGGTCCACAGTTTTACACATGGGCATTGGTTTGGCGTAAATGCAAGATGTGTGGTGGAATTTGATGTTGATGGCTGATTAACTTCCGGATAAGCCAAACGGGGGAAAGTTGGACCATAAATTTTCAGCAAGTTTTTCAATATATGCCAAAGTAAAATTCTTGGAATGGATTATTCCAAGTGGTGGTACTCTTTTATGGTGGAGTATGATAGTTCTTTATGAACTATGATTGTCGGGTTTTGACAATGTTCTAGATGTGGAAATATTTTATTTTATTGTAGCCAAGGTGGAGAATGTTAATCTATATCTATATATTATAATAAAAGAAAATCTTCTACGCCAAGTGTCGCTTCCACAGTTACACAGATTTTCATTTTCCTGCCTAAATTTCCAAATATAACTTTCCTAAACTAATTATCTAATTTGTTTAAAAAAATATTAAATTACAAAATTGATTACTACCTAATTTAATCTCAATATATAAAAAGCAATCTCATTAATTAATTTTTGTAACTTTCTAAGTAAAGCCTTATTTTATCTAACATTCTAACTAGATTACTATTTTATACATTTAAAAATAAAAAATGATAAAGTGTTAGGCATAAATATTTTATAAATAGTTATGTATTGTATTTTTTACTTATATTCATTTTATATAAATGAATTTTATTAAAAATATCCACGTATTACGTGGGTCAAAAATCTATATATCTATATATATATATATAATAATAAAAGAAAATCTTCTACGCCAAGTGTCGCTTCCAGAGTTACTCAGATTTTCATTTTCCCGCCTAAATTTCCAAATATAACTTTCCTAAACTAATTATCTAATTTGTTTAAAAAAATATTAAATTACAAAATTGATTACTACCTAATTTAATCTCAATATATAAAAATCAATCTCATTAATTAATTTTTGTAACTTTCTAAGTCAAGCCTTATTTTATCTAACATTCTAACTAGATTACTATTTTATACATTTAAAAATAAAAAATGATAAAGTGTTAGGCATAAATATTTTATAAATAGTTATGTATTGTATTTTTTACTTATATTCATTTTATATAAATGAATTTTATTAAAAATATCCACGTATTACGTGGGTCAAAAATCTATATATCTATATATATATATAATAATAAAAGAAAATCTTCTACGCCAAGTGTCGCTTCCAGAGTTACTCAGATTTTCATTTTCCCGCCTAAATTTCCAAATATAACTTTCCTAAACTAATTATCTAATTTGTTTAAAAAAATATTAAATTACAAAATTGATTACTACCTAATTTAATCTCAATATATAAAAATCAATCTCATTAATTAATTTTTGTAACTTTCTAAGTAAAGCCTTATTTTATCTAACATTCTAACTAGATTACTATTTTATACATTTAAAAATAAAAAATGATAAAGTGTTAGGCATAAATATTTTATAAATAGTTATGTATTGTATTTTTTACTTATATTCATTTTATATAAATGAATTTTATTAAAAATATCCACGTCTTACGTGGGTCAAAAACTAGTAGTTGGCTAAAATAAAATATGGGGTTTTGTCCCATATTGGTAGAAAAGTGAAAGGTGATGTGGTCTCCATGCCTATAAAAGGAGTCCAAGACTTTGGTTTCAAAGTGCCCCAATCAAATGCACTTTAAGCTTTGATTATGATTATTTCTTTCTTTCTCTTTAGTGTAGAAAGATGTGAGTCAAATCTTTGAGAGTGTGGGTGTAATCGGGAGTTGGCTTGAGAGATTAGTCTATAAGGTTGTAACAATTTATCTTATAGTGGAATCTTTTCTCTTTGGAGGCCCGTGGTTTTTCTTCGGTTTTGGAGTTTTCCACGTATATTATTGTGTTCAAGTTTTTTTTATTATTATTCATCGGGCGGGTTGTTGGGAATTTTGAGACCGTTTTCCCAACAATGGAGCATGGTGTTCAAAAATCATTTACTAAGCTATTCACCATTAAGTCACCATTAGGCACGTCAATAAGAACACTGAAATTTAGGAATAGCGGTGAACCTTTGATAGAACTTTGTATTTATCAAGATTGTTGGATGCCGCATCAACTTGTTTATAAACGCAAGTCAATAGAACACGTTGATGTTCGTGGGGGTTATGCGAAACCTTCTATGTTCTTTATGAATTTCTACATGGAAACACTACTTTTGCACGGTTGGACTGTGTTTCATAGTTATTGACGTGATAAATTTGAGGACGAAGATGATCGCCATTTGCGTTGTAAGGTGCAGATCAGAATCAAGTGCAGACAACTTTTGGTGCAGTAATATCTTGTTGACAGTCAAACTAGACATGTTTTTCTCTTTTGCATTGTGAGATGATCTGTTCATATCATAGAAAAAACTTATTGCCTCAGTTACAGTTTATTGATTTTTTTTTTATTTTTTTATTAGGTTGAAATCACTTTAATCTCATTTGGCCAATGGCCTCTTGCATGTTTACTGTTTGTTCTTCGTTTTTTAGATTAATTGGTAATTTTACTGTTGATTCGTGTTCAAACTTTCACCAACAGTTTTTGAGCTCTTATTATACGAACTTGTGCAAGGCAAGTTTGAGCTAGAATAACTTGGATAAATGTTCTAATTTTGTGTAATACTGTTTACACACTACAAGAAAATAGGGTTTTAGCGGCGACTAATGTCGCTGCTAATGCCTGAAGATGTCGCTGCTAATGCCTTTAGCGGCGACATGTCGCTGCTAATGTCGCCGCTAAAAAGTCGCTGCTATTGCTTTAACACTAAAACTTTTATACAAATAATTACACAATAAATCTACAAACATATAATTGCATCTTAAAATAAATAACGATAATATAATTATACAAAAAAACAACAAATATACTAAATTAACAAAATTTTAAATTATTTAAATAAGCATACACCTAGTTTAACAAATCCATCGTATTTTTTTACCTAAAACAATCACACACACATTAATAAACTAATAGACACTAAAATTATACAAAATAGACACCAAATATACACAATACAAGTACATTGCTTTCTTTTTACCTAAAAAAATACATATATAAACTTTTATTATATAATTTTAGTAAATCTACATTATTTTACCATAAACATATACAAAATACACATAAATACACACACTAATATATAAAACACATATAAATACACACACTAATACACAAAATACATATAAATACACACACAATAATATACTAAATACATATAAAACGTTTATAAATACTTAAAAAAACACAATTATTCCAAAAATATTTTAACAAATTCTTAAAAAACCTAATTTTGATAAATCTAAAACTTTTATCCAAGAAAATAATTTAAACAAACCTACAAATAATTTTTACAATTCAATAAAAATAAAAACCTAATTTTGATCAATCTAAAACTTTTATCCAAAAACAAATACACACACCAACACACAAATACATACAATAATATACTAAATACACAAAATACAAACAACTACACATACTAACACTAAAAATACATAAAAATAAAAACACTAATACACAAAATACATACAAATACACACACTAATACCCAGAATACATACAAATAAACACACCAACACTAGATACAAAAAAAATACATACCTTGCAGAGACTCAGAGCGACGGCGGCGAGAGTGACTACCGGCGGCGAGTGTGGGTAACGGCGGCAGAAAGAGAGAGACGAGATCAGAGACACCTAATACACCAATACACACACATTACACATATTTACCTGAAAAATACACAAAATACAAGCATTACCTTAAAAAATCGCAACCGGTAGCAAGAAGATGAAAAAAATCGCTGGAGGAGGAGGAATGGGGGCTGTAGGTGAAAAGTGAGAGATGAAAAGTGAAAAAGGGTGAAAAGAGGGCGGCAGAAACATGCGCGTTTTTTTAGGTATTCGCGGCGACAAGATGTCACTGCTAAAGCCATTAGCGGCGACTTGAATCCGCTTTTTTAGGTGTCGCTGCTAATGCCTTTGTCGCTGCTAAAGGGCGTCGCTGCTATTGACCCTTTTTCTTGTAGTGACAACTATGATACAATGTTTGATTTGTCACAGTTCTATGTAAGGCTTGACTTGATATCTGCCAAATTATGTCTTATATATAATTATCTGTATATTTGCCAAATTATTTATATATATAATTATCTATATATTTAATTAAATATATATTATGTGTTTATAATTTTATTAAAAATAAATATAGATTATATGAACAATATTATTAAATATTAAAAGTAAACATAATACAATACTAATAAAATCATATTTCATAACATTTTATGTGTTGTTGTAAAATATATATAAACGTTATATGTTATGTAAAATTCAAATTTCAAATTATATATATCCATTATACATGCACACACACAAATTTAGAAATAAAAAATTTAAAAGGATGGTAAAAAATTACTAATATTCACATATATTTAAAAAGGTACATAATTAATATCCATGGCAAATAGGTGAAATAACTATATTTTTTATGTATTTTTTATAATAATTAATATTTATATGGTTTAATTTAAGGTTTATATACATTTTATGTAACTAATTATTTATTAAAAATTATCAACATAACACGTGATAATTTGTTACATAAACTACTACTTTGTGCCCATATCACGTGGAAATTTTTAATAAATAATTTGTTACATAAAATGAAATAAACTTAAAAGTAAAACATATATGTGTGTGTATTAATCATCATAAAAAACAAGAATAATGTTGTTATTTGTCATAACTATTACTTATCTATCATTTTAAAAATACGTAAGTAGTAGTTTCTAACATTTAAAAAAATATATATATCTAAATTTATGTATATTTCATGATATAGTTTCAAATTGCAATTTTACATAAAAACATAATGTTTATATGTTTTAAGGTTAATTACGTCAAAAGATAATATATTGTCATTGTTTTTTCAATTCGGGTCGACATACTAATTTTTTTATATTTTCAATTTAAGATAACATATTTACGAAATCAAGTCAATCAAGATAGTCTTTATGGTTCTTGATTTTTGGTGCTCAATGTATATACTTTTATGTAAAGAAAGTGAGAAAAGGATAATAGCAAACAAGCTAGGCTGCACTTGAGTTCCATTCAAGAAGAACAAGTGATTTAAAATTCTATATTCAATTGAACTTTTATGCATTTATCTCACCTGGGGTCGTATGCAACTCATGTTGATTTTGGGGTTTTTCCTCCCACATGTGACTCATTAATGGTGCATTTGTTTGGACTTAATTATTTATCTGAAGTATCAATTTTTGATCTTAACTGAAAATAGATTGTTTATTACATTTCAGAGTTAAATGAATTTCAGATCTTAATTCAAAACAAACTGTTTGTTACATTTCAGAGTTAAGAGGTTAGAACGTCTGAAAACCACGTCTGAAATGAAGTTGTGGACTTTTGTTTGAAGTCTTATTTAAGAGGTTGACGTAAGTTGATATTTTATTTAACTAAAATATAAAAATCGATTTAATTAATTAAAACATTTATGACCAACTCTTAATTTCAGACGTGTGTGGTTTTCATATTTGAGACTTCAGATCTTAAGTTCATCTCTTAATTTCAGACGTGGTTTTCAGACTTCAGACATTTAACTCTTAAAATAACAAAAACAATCCAAGATTTCATATTTTTGGAAGCTGAGGAAACAAATATGGAAAGTAGCAAGCCCTAGAAAGTGAATGTTTATACAATGAGCAGATGTGAGCTCAGCTCATGGAAGATAGAGAAGTCTATCTAGCAATTTGCCACGTGATGTGAGTGTTGTTAACCCGTCAAAAATACCACTAAATACCTTAGAAGCTAGGGTAAGTAGGGATCGTATCCACAGAGAGCGAGAGGTTAAATACACGTATTCGAGCAATTAGCGTTGTAAATTAAATAATTTGAAGAGATTGATTGGTTTGTAAAAAGGTGATTAATTGAATTATAAAACTAATTACTTGCGAAATTTGTAAAAAGAAAACTTAATGAAATTGTTTGATTAATTAAAGTACGAGGATAACCATTCCCGGATTCCACACTTAGCTTCGTATTTAATTTATAAAAACAATATAAAGATTACATAGACATAATCTTTGTGATAATTATTATTAGAATCGTTACGTGATCTTGGGCATAGCGCGTGACACGTTTGATTACTCGTCTTAATTAAATAATTAACTCGGCACGAATAACAAAATATCAACGAACTATCTTGCGAAACGCAACAAAACAAATAACAATCTGCGTTTACACTCTAAATATAAATAATAAAACCATACAAATATAAAGTAATCGTTCATAAAATTAAACACTTAGCGTTGTGCTTCCTCCGAGAATGATTATGTGAGATTAGCCGGACATTCTTCGCGTAATGCTCAAGAGTTGTGTGTCCATCTTCGCAGCTTAACTCGTGTGCTCTTCGTACTTGTGTTCGCTCAAACTGGGTCCTTTTCCTTAGCTTTCTTCTCCAAAAAACCATTCTTTCCTTAAAACTATGACTTTGTATTTATAGGAAAAGCTGGAAAAACCCTAAAAACGGTCGTGTATTATTTTAATGGGCTGGGCGCAGGCCTGCGCCCCCCTGCGCCCGTCTGTGAAAATCCGTATTTTGTGAATTAATTTCTTCTGCTGAGCACTTGGCCTGGGCGCAGGGCTGCGCCCCTCTCTGCGCCTGGCTCTGAAAATTCGTCCTTTTTTCGCCAATTTAAACTGGATTTTCTTTACCTGTACGCACAGAATTTATTCAATAGTAGCACATTCTATGACATTTTGTTACTAAAAACAACTCTTTTAGGTTTAATAAGCATGATAAATTATAACCCGATCAAACTTCCCTAACTTAACCCTTGATCGTCCCGAGCAAGCAACGAAAATCAGACTTTTAAAACATCGGGTTTATCAAGCGTGAAAGACATAATCATCTTATTTAAACAAACACTAGCCTTCATAAACATCACAAAAAATCAAGGACACGAACAAAATTTATTTCAGATATATCGTGATGTCTTTCGAATAGTTGTTCAAAAATTCCTCACCACTATTATCTTTTTAGCTCAAGGTTATAGAATTGAATTCACGTGGGTCACTGGACCATCTTTTTCCTCGATGCATGATTATAAATACTGGTTTTTCTTTTCTTTTCGTTCTAGTCTCTTTTTTTTATGCAATGTTTCTACTTTTTTTCGTTCAAGTTTAACATAGCTTTCTAGATGATCCGTGTAGCAGGATTTGGGTCAGCCACTCCCAGACCAGTTGCCCTAAGGGGACTAGGCATGATGGTACCCTTCAGACTTAATTTCCTGAATCAACTAGGCCACACTTGAATTGAGGCTCTATTCGTGTTCGCTTCCTCCCCCTTATTGCATGAATAAATAGCGGCTCTTGGAATCCTTGTTATTTATCACTCGCTACAACATAATATATCCTACTTCAAATCTGGTTCACTTCCTTGGTTTTAAGCATCTATGACTCTTTGTGTTATATTTAAACTCATATAATTACATCTTTTTGCTTGAAACCGACCTAACTAACATCATCATATTTAAGTTGCAAGCTCAACTATAAAGATTTATAGGGCAAATTGATCGGATCTTTTTACGGCTCGCTTTTCACATAATCTTCTAAAAAGAAACACATTTATTTAAAAATAACAATGCATGCAAAAACAATAAATCATCCTACTTAAAGAAAGGGAACGGAAGAACCTGACTACTGTGGTGGTGGCGGCGGCCCAAAGATACCAGCAAAGAATTCCCCGAAGGGATTTCGGTCTTCTTGCATGAGTGGCGCAGGCGGGTATGTGTTTGCAGGGTGCACCACGCTATCTCCTCGTGTCGTGGTGGGGACTCGACCATAGGCTGGGAAGTATTGAGGAGTTCGCTCCTCAATGTTCAGCCTTTCGAAATTCTGCCACTGATAGTCCTCGTATGGTTGATGTGGCAACCCGGCATTGTAGTTCATATGATCTCTCACTGCATCAGTGTACGCCCAGTGCTGCTGGTTGTAGAAAGCGTTCTGAAATGCTGACGCACGCACACCTGTGTAAATCTCATCAATACGGCTCGTTTGGGTTTCCAACTCGTGTTGGAACTCATCCATCCTTCCAACCACATCCTCTTGAAAAGTACCCAAACGCAAGTTCATTGCGTCCAGCCGCGCGATCACCTGAGCCATATCATTGGCTCCTCCCGCTGCATGTACTCTCTCTGCCTGATGGTGATGGTAAGCCTCTGCTTCTTCTACGTCATATGGCTCTCGGTGCGTTTTCCCCGTGTCTGAATCAAAGATTTCGAACCCTTGATCTGTTTGGCGCAGGGTGATGCTTTGTATCATAGCTGCTGTGATGACGGCGCCGGAGACTCCCCTTGGAACAGTGATGGGGGAAATCGCTGCTTGAGCCCTCAAAAATTTCGATATAACCCATCCGTGAGGAATTATCTTCCTCTCCCTCGTGTCATACATCGACCAAAGGTCGTTCATTACAATCCAAGCAAAGGAGAGGCTCGGCTCTCCTGTCATCAACACGTAAAGAATAGTTACCTCCTTGTGCCGAATTTTCGTCAAATCACTGTCCCTCGAAAGCACATTATTGGTAACGATCTTGTGTAATACCTTCGCCATGGGGGCTAAGGTCACACCTAGCGTATGCCGTATATCCTGCCGCGGCATTGTAGTCGATCTTCAATATCTCCGCCAACTGTGTGGTCCATTCGCCTTCCCAAGTCCTATCTGTGAATGCTAGTTGCGTATCCGTCTTATACTCATAGTTAAAAATCTGTGTTCCGTCTTCTCCAACACCAATATCAACTCCAAAACCCTCTCTTAAAGCTTGTGCATTCATCGAAAACTCATGCCCATTTACACGACCTATTAGTGTAAAATCGCCTCTGAACCGCCCTTCCTCTCGTCTTAATGTTGACATCCACTCTACAACCTCGTCATGATAATATGCTCCCCTCCTAAATCCAATACCGCCTCCCATCCTAAACGGTCAAAACATCTCACTACCCCGTAGTTTTCAAATTCGTCTTTCTTTACTCTCTTTTCGACTAATACTTTGCCTGAAAACTTCTTTGTCATGAATAACTGCCGTCGTATGTTGGCCGGATGCTGTGACAGATAAAAGTCCGGGTTCCATTCTACCCTTGGTTGGGTTGAAGAACTGGTGCCTTCTCCCACACGTTGTCTTGTTTGGCGGGACATCTGCAATTACAATGACTTAAGTATATATATATATATATATATATATATAATTACAAAATTCTCAAGTCGTTCTAATTTCACAATAAAGAACCATAACTGATAGTTTGTGCAATAATCATATCATATGTAACACAAGGATGCATAATTTATTCATATCAATTTAAACATATTGTCACATTTAACAAATTAAGCAAATTGCACAAAATAGCAACGAACTTTTCAGAATTTGACTAGCATGCCTTTTTTCTTAATTGTACCCATAATTTCACTTAATACTCTATTTTTCATCATAAGAACACTAAAATTATCTTTCTAAATTGGTCATGCAAAAAGTCAATCTAAAAGTCAAAATCAACCTCAAAACTCCATTAAAGCTTGGTTGTTCTTAGAATAGTGGAATTTTCGTACCTTGTTTGATGAAGAATGAGGAAAGAGTTGAATCTAACTTTGTAGTGGATAAGTTCCTAGCTTGAATTCCTCTTCCCCAACTTGAGTTGAAAACTCAAGTTCCTTGCCAATTCTTGCGTAATGTGAATGACTAGCTTGATTTCTAGTGATTTTTGTAGGCAAAAATGGATTTTTAGGGTGAAAATATGTGAGGAAGATGAGGAAACCGTAAGGGGGCGCAAGGGTGCTCCTTGTAGGGTTTTATAAAAATTTTTTCTATTTAAAATGGAGCAAAAACGGGCAGGCGCACCCCTGGGCGCAGGCCTGCGCCGGCGGCTGCGCTTGGGGGGCCTGTTCGGTTCAAAAAATTTTCGTTTTTTCAGTTGGTTGGGCGCATGCTTGGCTTGATAATTTACATTTTTTCAATAAAAAAGTATGGTTTACAAGCATTTTTCCTAAACTTATTAACACATTTATGTGTTTCCCCTTCCCCAACTTAAAAGATTGTGTCGTCCACGACACTAAGAGAGCTTAAAAATAATTACATGAAACGAGTGATATGTGGATAGCGAAATCATTGCAACTAGTAGGCCTAATAGTCATGGCAAGAAATTTTTTCGAAGTCCCACAGTCGTTGGTGCCAACACAAACACCGATCACTTACTTGTTATGACCTATGGCCAATTACACAACCAACTAGTAATTGTTTAAAAGTCAAGAGTCATTGTTTGTTGAATGGAGATTTTGCGGAACAACGGGATCAATACTCATCGGGCGATGTCATATGCGATGTCCGGGCATAGGTGGTGTAGGAACTTCGGCGGCCGACAACCCGTTCAAGCTCCTCTACCCTAGATTGGAGGCTAGAGAGCCAACGGGAGTGAGCTCCCACCGAAATTTCGTGGACGTTGAAATCGTGCTTTAGCTTGTCAACCTCCATGAGAACTGCTTTGTTTGCTGCAAGTAATCCCTCAACCGCGTCTTTGATGGCGGTAAGTCGTGCTTCCAAGACATCCTTCTCCGACGGGTGTGATTGTGACGGGCCGCCCTTTTCGGTATTCTCCTCACCTAGCCTTGCTTTTCCCTTCTCCAAAGTCTGATCATACCGATAAAAGGAGCGAGTTGCAGGGATGATTGAAACAGTGCCGTGGGCTGGATCCCTAATCAGAAAAGTGCCAGAAACTTGCTCAAACGTTAAGCCCACCATGGTATGTCTAGTAAACCACACGTCATTTGGTCCTAATAACCGTGGGCTAGCTCCTTCCGAGATGACTCCCATGTTGATAAACAATTCACTGAGCATACGACCGTAAGGAATTTCCATTTGTGTTTTTGAGAGGGTCGCTTCCCAGATGGTTTGCATCATGATATAGGCAAGAGAGATGGCAGGTTTACCAGTGATCAAGGCGTGAATGAGTATGACCTCTCGTGTCCGAACGGCAGTGGTGTTAGAAGATCGTGGTAGGATATTGAAGACAATAATTTTCCACAAAACTTTCGCCCAAGGCCTAAGATCACCTCGGTAGTACTTAGAATATACCCGTGCTTGCTCGAGAGTGAGGTTGAATACCTCCGTCAGTTTCTTAGCCCATCCCTCTGAATGTCGTAACACACCACTTGATAGATCTTGTTCAGTCCAAAATTCCCTCGCTACCGGTATCTCAGTATCAAAATCAAAGTAGTCACACAATTCCGTCCTAGAAACTATAACTTCCTTCCCATTAATACGCCCCCGTAGTTCGAAGTCATGTTCCAAGTCCCCCTCTCTCCGAATGAGAGATGTCATCCATTCATAAATCTCGGTTTCGTGAACATAAGGGGCCTCGATTCGTAAAGCTCCCGACCACCCTATGCGATCAAAACTCTCTATAATCCCGAAGTTTTTAAAGTCCGATTCTTTCAATGTCTTTTCTATGTAAAAGTGACTGGGTGGTTCGGAAACCGGTGGTGATGGTGGGGGTGAGGGATACTCGATATTGATTGGAATGGGTGTGTGCACGCGCATGCGTGGGGTGCGGGTGATACGTCGACGAGAGTTTCCTGCAAATTGCTGTGACATCTATGCACATATAGCAAATAGAAACGGAATTTAGCACAAATAAATGCACACGATGGCACACAAGCATGTTAATCTCGATGGAGTCCGAAGAAACCGGTGAGAAACACATAAATGTCAAGTGCAACGTATTCCGCGGAGATGCAATCAATTCAATGTAATGACCATGCTCCATGAATTTGTTGCATGTGCATGAAAGATGATGGTTACGTAACATGGCAAAATTTTGTACATGTCGTGAGGTGCATGATTATGAGCGACAAATAGGGCGATTGAAAGAACGAATCATGCAACTGTGAGGGAATAACATTTGCATATTGATTTTAGCAAGACAAGTGGAGATTCTAAACTTAGTAACATCAAGATTGTGAAGCTTTTAAGCACATTGCAGAGAGTAATTTCTAGAAATCCAAATTTTAGAAATAAAAGAGAAACTCATGAAATGCAATTATTCCTATGAATTTCTACTCACTAACAACATATTAAGTAATCAAAAACTTTATATCTCAGTAATTTCGAATCTAGGGCAGAAAACAAGAACTTATCATTTTCATGAGAGAGTAGCATTTCTTGCTCTAAATTGAGAAGTAAGAAAGAAAAACAGCTTACATTGGTGACATGATCAAAGGAAGAGTGCGAATCAACCAGAATTTCCACGTTACAGAATATTTGGGAGAAAAAGTAGGGTAATTTTCGGAGTTCTTGAGAGCAAATGAGGAAAAATGAAGTGAGAAAGGGCTTAAAACCGCTGATATGCATCGGGGCGCAGGCGCAGGTGCACCCCTGCGCAAGCCGGTGCGCTTGGGGCGCAGCGCGGGGCGGCGGCCTGCGCTGGCTGGTGCGCTGCTCTGCTGCCAGGCGATTTTTGTGTGTGCATAATTTGTAGTGTTTGGTCCCCCCAAAAATTAACGAATTGACGTACCATGTACCGAATTTTGTCCTCTATTTGTCCAAATTTCCGTCGTTCTTCGACTTGGGATTTGCATCTTCTTGATGGGTAAATTTTCCCCCAACTTAGTTGGTTGCGATGTGTACCACCTTATTATAGGATGAATTACTATTTGGCTAAGTATTCTATAAGAGCAACGAATTAAGGCATATTAAAATCTACTCTAAAATGGAAAAGTAAAAACACACTTTCGTGGTGAAAACGATTACACTTAGCATGTGCAACAAGCTTTTAAACCCCTCGGTAGCCCGAGTGGACGAGTTATAGTCTCGTGAGGGTTTTTATGGAACACACCCACAAAGTTCACTGGATTGCCTTCCAGGAAGCGCTAAGTTTAATGTCTTCAGCCAGACATTATGGAGCTTTTAATTTGTTTCAAGTGATATCTTCCAAGACCATTGTCTCGGATGATATAATTTCATTATCGGCCCATTGTACAAATAATTTTAATCGATGGCCGTTCACTTTAAACGGCTCACCGCCTTTTTGATCTATTATTTCGACTGCACCATGGGGGTAGACGTTAGTTACTGTGTATGGGCCTGACCACTTACTTTTTAGTTTACATGGGAAGAGCCGCAGGCGTGCGTTGAATAGCCAAACTTTGTCACCTTTATTAAACACCTTTCGTTTAATTATTCGATCGTGGAAAGCTTTTGTTTTTTCTTTATATATTTTAGTACTTTCATAAGCTTCCTCAGGTATTTCTTCTAATTGTTTAGTTGGTGTTTTCAATTTATACCGGCAGCTGTGAAGTTAAGATTTACATTTTTAATGGCCCATAAGGCTCGATGCTCTAGCTCAACCGGAAAATGACACAATTTCCCATAGACTAACTTATAGGGAGACATGCCAATAGGGGTTTTATACGCTGTACGATACGCCCAAAGTGCATCATCTAATCGTATTGACCAATCTTTCCTATCGGGTCGTACTGTTTTTTCTAATATACGCTTAACCTCCCTGTTAGACACTTCTACCTGTCCACTAGTTTGTGGGTGATATGGGGTGGCTATCTTATGTGTTACTCCATAATGCTTAAGTAGTTTGCTAAAGTACATATTTTTGAAATGAGAACCCCCATCACTGATTATGGCTCTAGGGATTCCATGACGAGAAAATATATTACGTTTGACAAATTGGCATACTACTTTGTGGTCATTTGTTCTTGTGGCTTCAGCTTCTACCCACTTGGAGACGTAATCAACTGCCACTAGGATATATTCGAAACCATATGACTTAGGGAAGGGTCCCATGAAGTCTATGCCCCACACATCAAAAATTTCTACTGTAAGGATTGGTGTCATAGGCATTTGATCTCGTTTTGAGATACCTCCTATTTGTTGGCATCGTAGGCATGACTTAACAAACTCGTAGGAGTCCTTAAAGATGGTCGGCCAAAAGAATCCACTTTGTAAGATTCGATGACCTGTCTTTTTAGCACTAAAATGACCTCCACATGCATACGAGTGACAGTGATTTAAAATGTCGTAATGCTCATCGTCTGGAACACATCGCCGGATAATCTGATCTACTCCTATTTTGAATAAATCCGGCTCCTCTCAAATGTACTGTTTAGTTTGGGAGAAGAAATATTTTCTTTGATGTAAATTCCAGTGGCCTGGGATTTTCCCTGTGACAAAATAGTTCACTAAATTAGCAAACCAAGGCACTTTTGCGATGAACAGTAATTGTTCATCTGGGAAATTATCCCGAATGGAATCCAGCATATCAGTGGTGATTGCTGGCAATCTCGAGAGATGGTCTGCTACTACATTTTCTGAGCCCTTTTTATCTCGGATCTCTAAGTCAAATTCTTGTAGTAACAGTATCCAGCGAATTAACCGTGGTTTAGCGTCTTTCTTAGCCAAGAGGTGTCGTAAGGCACTGTGATCAGAATACACAATTACCTTAGCTCCCCTAACATAAGATCTGAATTTATCTAGTGCATATACTACTGTAAGCAATTCTTTTTCCGTTGTTGTGTAATTAATTTGAGCTTCAGAGAATGTTTTACTTGCATAGTATATTACCACGGGCTTTTTGTCCACTCTTTGACCAAGGACGGCACCTACTGCGTGATCATTTGCGTCGCACATGATCTCAAAGGGCTGAGACCAATCCGGTGATTGCAGAATTGGTGCCTCCGTGAGCTTCATTTTTAATGTATTAAACGCCTCTATACAGTCTTTATCAAAGTTAAATGGTGCGTCTTTCAGGAGAAGGTTACATAGGGGTATGGTTATGGCACTAAAGTCTTTTATGAATCTCCTATAGAAACCTGCATGTCCTAAGAATGAACGGATTCCCTTAATATTAGTCAGTGGTGGTAAAGAGGAAATTATTTGTATTTTGGCTCGATCAACCTCCATTCCTCTTTCAGAAACTATGTGTCCTAAGACTACTCCCTCCTTAACCATAAAATGACTTTTCTCCCAGCTTAATACCAAATTGGTTTCGGTACATCGCTTGAGAACTTTTTCTAAATGAGAGAGACACCCTTCGAATGACTTGTCAAATATAGAATAGTCGTCCATGAAGATTTCAAGAGACCCTCCGACCATGTCTGAAAATATAGCCATCATACATCGTTGGAATGTGGCCAGAGCGTTACATAATCTAAATGTCATTCTTCGGTAGGCGAATGTGCCATACGGACACGTAAATGTCGTCTTATCTTGGTCCTCTGGGTGTATCGGGATTTGATTATACCCCGAATAGCCATCTAAGAAACAATAGAATCTCTGCCCTGCTAATTTCTCTACTATTTGGTCAATGAATGGCAGAGGGAAATGATCCTTCGAGGTTGCAGCATTTAGCTTTCTGTAGTCGATACATACTCTCCACCCGGTTACAGGGCGAGTTGCAATCTTTTCTCCTTCAGGAGTATCGACAACAGTGATCCCAAATTTCTTTGGAACCGTCTGTGTGGGACTAACCTATTGGCTATCTGATATCGGATAGATAATTCCAGCATCTAGCCATTTCAATACTTCCTTCTTCACTACCTCTCTAAGGTTAGGGTTTAGCCTTATCTGAGCATCTCTACTTGGCTTAGCTGTTGGATCAGTTATGATCCTATGCATACACAATGTTGGGCTAATCCCCTTAAGGTCTGCTATGGTCCAGCCTACTGCTTCCTTATATCTCGATAAGACGTCTAACAAGTCCTTTTCTTGTGCAGCAGTAAGATCTGTTGCAATGATTACGGGTAATGTACTCTCTGTAAGGTCTACCAATGCAAGATCTATCTAGACGCGGATCCGTTAACGAGTGCGGAATCCTCGTTGACGGTTAGACGGACAACTCTCAACCAACGGAAACACGGAGACTATTAGACGCTGAACGAACGACACACGAACGATCCTACGTACTAATTCTCTCCGAAACGGGACTCACCTAGCTGATAAACTCGAGATCGCCTATTGCTTTGTAAGGTCTACCAATGCAAGATCTATCTAGACGCGGATCCGTTAACGAGTGCGGAATCCTCGTTGACGGTTAGACGGACAACTCTCAACCAACGGAAACACGGAGACTATTAGACGCTGAACGAACGACACACGAACGATCCTACGTACTAATTCTCTCCGAAACGGGACTCACCTAGCTGATAAACTCGAGATCGCCTATTGCTTAATTCCTCACGAATTCTGCCAAAGGTCCTTAATGATTCGAGTCTATCCCTAATTATAGACCCTGATTCGAGTTTGTTGTGGGCCAACCTCGAATCTGGCCTAAGGCCCATTCGAATCTGTCCATCTGACAGATTCGAATCTAACCTTTATTCGAATCTATGGTCTCATTCGAATCTATCTCAGATTCGAATGTATCCCCTTAAGAAATTCGAATCTAGCCTTTTACATAAACAACTAAGAGTTTGAAACTTATGATATTACCTTATGACTGATTTTATCTTTGAGCTTTATGTTTGAACTTCTTGTAATACGTTACATCAAGTTCAAACATACAAACAATGATAAAAGTCAATCATACATAATATATATACCAAACATATGCTAAATCACAATGTAAGACAACTTAGACTGCTATCGTCACACGGGATGTACCAACAGACTCCCCCTTGACGATAGCTTCTAATAATTCACACATTTGATTTAAGAACATGGTTTATTATTGATTCAGAACACTACCAGCATACAGACCTTTTTCAACACATACCTTGACCACATTTTCATACTTACTCGCTTCAGCATCCATATGTGCGTCACTGGAAATCTTACAATTATACAAGATCTGCAGGTCTTCTTTAGATAGGTTCACCAGGTGAAGCGGGTCATAGACTATAAGAATAACTTTTTCTTCTAAGTCTTCCATAACCGCTTCCCCAGTTTCCGTGTCAGCATACCACCACTTCAGATTCTTCAGAATGTTTTGTGGCATTGGCTTGAGAGGAACCTTCCTAAGACATCTGGCTGGCTTATAATGAATCCTCATCCAAGGTCGACCAGTTAGAGGGTCGATACGTGATGGATCCTCTACTCTTTTCCCAACCCTTGGACTCAGACGCTCAAATTTCCTCGACCTTCCCTCCTTTCTTATGATTCTTGCGATAACGTCCGCATAGGGATCATTGCCAATGTTTATCAGATCTTTCCATGCTAGATCTGCAATTTCGATCTTTGGCAGGGAGTTGAACGCTTTTAAGGTTCGCCTCATGTACTGAAGCCCGTCTTTTCTTTTTATTATAAATAGCTGCAGTTCTCTGTCAAAGAACCAGCTTAAAATTCGCTCAGACAGCTTCCCCATACCTGGCACTCTCATTGTCCTTTTAATTGCTGCTTCCTTCTCTTCATCCCTGAACCATAGCTTTCGCTTTTCTTCATTAGTTAGCTCTCTTGCAGGTTCCTCTGTCGATGGCTGAGGATTTAAAGCAACATTAACTATATCTGCATCGACAATGTTATGTCCATCAATCATATAAGTATCAGTGATAGGATTCTGCTGCACTATTATCTCGTCAGCTTCATCATCCTCATCAGCAAGTACTTCATCATCTGATCGCCAGTCGACTATCTCCTCTGGCGCAAACTCCCCTTCTTCAAGCTCTTCATCTTCGTTATCAAAGCCTACATCCAGTGGATCATCATCAAGATCCATGAGCGCTTCAATCATCTCACTGATCTCAAAGTCTGTAGGCTCCTTAGATGAACTAGCTTCACCCCTGTGTCCTTCGCCTTGACTAGGCTCCCCCTGAATTTGAGTAACTTGAGCTGCAGGAAAATCTACAGACTCAATCTCTTTATTTGCACTGGGATCATTGCCTTCATCATCATCATCATCTTCTCGCTGTACTTCCTGATCTTTACAACTTGTCTCCCCCTGAGTTTGTAGATTTTTCATAAGTTGCTCTAGGAGGGACCGCATTGCTCGGATTTCAGATGATTGATCAGCAACAAATGATTTAATCTCCGTGTTTTCGTCTCTAACACTTTCAACAATCGCTCTCAGTTCGGCATTCTCCTTATCAAGATTAGAGTTATGCTCTTGGAGTTCACCGACTGCTTTTGTGAGAGATATGATTTGAATGTTCTGAAAGTCGACACGGCTCTTGAGTTGCATGATTCGTTGATTGTCGGTATAGGCTTCGGATGTAGAAGGGATGGACTGAATGGGAGCAGGATTGAATGGTTGGGGAATGTAGGGTTCATGTTGTTGAGGTGGCGGTGATGGTGGAGCTGTAACTTGAGGTTGGGTCTGGGTTTGAGGCGGAGGTTGTGCATCGGACTGTGATGAAGTCCCCTGCATAAACCTGTGACGTTTGGCCCGTTGCCTTGTCACTAACTGAGGAGTCTCATCTTCTTCAAAATCTGACTCCTCCAATTCTCTGGCCTCTCGCCTCCTCGAAGCACCTTCATTAATAATCAATCGTGAACCATAGGTTCCAATTTGAATATGAGGATCTGTCGACACTGATTCTGGAGCTTCAACTTCAATCTCCTCCATTTCTTCTGATTCTGTAGCAGATGATGACTCATCATCGCCAGTCTGCTCTGGCACATATTCGTCAACATCTCTGAAGACATCTTCTTCTCCTTCTGGAGGCTCAAGTAATTCTCCCACTAATGCAGCAGCTATATCTTCATTTGCATGTGGACCCGCCTCCCAAATTTCATTTAGCGTTTGGCACAATTGATCAGCTTCATTTGGGACAGTTGACGGCCCGGCTTCCTGCATTTCTGGTTGCTGACTCGTAGATAGATCTTGCATTTGGGACAGATTCGAATCTAACCTTTATTCGAATCTATGGTCTCATTCGAATCTATCTCAGATTCGAATGTATCCCCTTAAGAAATTCGAATCTAGCCTTTTACATAAACAACTAAGAGTTTGAAACTTATGATATTACCTTATGACTGATTTTATCTTTGAGCTTTATGTTTGAACTTCTTGTAATACGTTACATCAAGTTCAAACATACAAACAATGATAAAAGTCAATCATACATAATATATATACCAAACATATGCTAAATCACAATGTAAGACAACTTAGACTGCTATCGTCACACGGGATGTACCAACACTCTCAGGGCCAAGAAAAGCGTATTTGAGATGAGCTGGAAGTGGTTTCAACTCTAATTTGGGTGGTTGCTCTAAAGATGGTTTTGCTGATGGTGGAAGGTCAGTAGGAAGTTTCTCGATCTTATGTGTCCATGGTGGTTGAGTAGAATCCACTGACTGAACACGTTCAAGTTCGAACTCCTTAGCTTCAGGCATATTATCTAGCTTATGCTCATTATAGTACGATAGCAGCTCCACTGGATCTATACATGTTATTGTTGATAATTGTTGTTGTATTAAATAATCAACTAGGTCGATCATGTAGCACTCTGAATCCAATGGTGCATTAGGTACATTGTTAAAGACATTAAGTCGGAGTTTGCGGTTTCCGAATGCTATGTCTAAGGCACATGTCCTGCAATTGATTTGAGCGTTGATTGTGGCTAAGAAGGGACGTCCTAATATAATTGCCAGTTGACTTTCTTTGTAAGCACTGTCTGAATCCAACACTAAGAAATCTACTGGATAGTAGAAGTCTTCGACCTTAATGATTACATCAGATAACATCCCTCGTGGTACTTTGGTAGACCTGTCTGCTAATTGTAGGATGACATCTGTTGTCTGTAGGGTGCCTAGATCGTGTTGGTCAAATAAATTACCAGGTAATATGTTAACACTCGCCCCTAAGTCTAGAAGTGCTTTTTTAATTTGAATATCGCCGATAGTTACCAGAATGAAGGGTGATCCTGGGTCTTTTAGTTTAGGCGGCAGTGAGCTAGTGATAACTGCACTGACTTGTTCAGTGAGGTTGATTTGCTTTGGAAGGGTTATTTTAAATTTTCGCTTCTGAGTACAAAGGTCTTTTAAGAATTTAGCGTAAGAAGGGACTTATTGTATAGCTTTGATTAAGGGAATGTTAATTTTAACTTGATTAGAAAATATCTCATAACTCTTCGTTTTTAGGTCCTTTCTTACCATAAGGAAATGAAGCCAGGTTTTCTAAAGCCGTTGGGTAAGGAGCAATTTCAGTATTGGAACTCCCTTCCCCAACTTTAGTCTCGATTGGTTTCTTGGCTTCTACTTCCTTAAAGGTTACTTTCTTAATTTTTGTTTCTACATTTGACTCCGATCTAGGTGGTTCTTCTTCATAAGCAATTTCTACCTCATCGTCTGTCTCACTTTCCTTAGGCATTTCTATTTTATTATCTACTTCCTTTCCACTCCTAAGGGTAGTGACTTTATTAACTTCATTCACTTCGTTAACTTCATACTTCTTTTCTTTGCCATGGTGATGCGATGGATTAACTGTGGTGTTACTTGGAAGTTTTCCTTCTTCTCGTTTAGTTAAGGACTCTGCAATTTGTCCCATCTGCCTTCCAAGCATCTCCATAGTTTTCGCTTGAACCATGGTTTGTTGTTTCATGAATTCCATAAATTCGGAAAACTCTTTCGAATTCCCCGACACTTGTCGTGAATCATGTTCTTCTTTAGGGTCTTGGCGTTTATAATACCGATCATCCTTTGTAGCTGAGGTCGATCCATATTGGACATCTCGGTTTTGTTGACGAGGTTGCTCATATCTTGGCTTCGGGGGAGCATCATTGTCTTGGTTATCCCTCCAACTAAAGTTCGGGTGTTTTCTCCATCCCGGATTGTAAGTCTCCGAGTATGGGTTCTCCCGTTCTCTTCATTGTCGAAAGCCAAAAGCTTCGTTCACATACTCTTCATGCGTGAAGGTATGTGGGCAATTCTCGGTTGGATGAGAAGGGTCTCCACAAGTGACACAGCAGACATGTGCCACTGTAGCCTTTCCCATTCCTTGCATCAACAGGTCCATCTTTTTGCTTAGTTCGGATATGTCAGATTTAACTTCCTTCTTCCATGCGTTGTCTATGCCCATAACTTGGATACCAACACTATTATCTGAACCCACTTGGACTTTTAAACCTTTGCTTAACTGGGTTAATAATTCCCAAGCTTCGTCATCTTCCTTGGCTAAAAAGGTTCCGCCTGAAGCAGCGGTGATCATATTCCTACTTTCTTGACTAACCCCATCGAAAAAGGTTTTAATTAGCATCCATTTAGGGATTTCATGGTGAGGGCATGTTCTTAGTAATTCATTTAACCTATTAAAGGCTTCGTGAAATTGTTCCCCTATTTTCTGTTTGAATCCAGTTATTTCTTTACGTTTTTCTGTAGTTTTGCTAATTGGGTAATATTCAGTTAGAAATTTTTTTTTCATTTCATCCCAGTTAGTTATACTATCAGTGGGAAGTGACACAAACCAGTTTTTCGCTATTTCCTTCAAGGAGAAAGGAAAGAGTCTGAGTTTTAAAGCGTCTACGGTCATTCCCCTAACGTGATTGGCCTTACATATGGCAGTAAATTCAGCTAAGTGCTCATACGATTCTTCACTTGGTGATCCGCGAAAAACGGGTAATATGCTAAATAGCTGTGGCCTAATTTCAGGTTCATTCTCGTTAATTGGGTAGAGAATGGGTGATAGATCAGGGATATCACCCGGCCTATAATGGGATTCTACAGTTCTACGGTCTCCCATTGGTCTTTGGTTTTGTTGGACATTGACAAGAACGTTATCGATGTTCTCGTCTTCCGAATTAATTATTTCTTCTTCCACGTTTACTTTAGGAGCAATATTTTTAGTTTCTTTCGCTTGAGTTGTGGCTCGCCTATTAGATCTAGCAGTTTTTACGATTTCTGGATCAAACTTCAATGGTGAAATTCTACCAGAATATCGTGTGTGCATAAACCTATGAGGGCTAGATGAAGAATTTGAATTAGATACTTTCTTTTTGGTGAGAATCGATGCTTGCGCCACATTTCCCTTTTTCTTAATAAACTAAGGCAATAATTAAAGCTTAAACTAATTGACTAGAATAATAGCAAGTAAATAAATTTAAACTAAATTAAATAAGCAAATTAAAGCAAATAAATTGAGATTAACTAAATTAACTAAATTACTCTAGAAAAATTAAGTAACTAAACTAAGCTAATTACTATAATACGTGATTTAAGCGCAACCGCTCCCCGGCAACGGCGCCAAAATTTGATGCGAGTGTCGTTAACCCGTCAAAAATACCACTAAATACCTTAGAAGCTAGGGTAAGTAGGGATCGTATCCACAGAGAGCGAGATGTTAAATACACGTATTCGAGCAATTAGCGTTGTAAATTAAATAATTTGAAGAGATTGATTGGTTTGTAAAAAGGTGATTAATTGAATTATAAAACTAATTACTTCCGAAATTTGTAAAAAGAAAACTTAATGAAATTGTTTGATTAATTAAAGTACGAGGATAACTATTCCCGGATTCCACACTTAGCTTCGTATTTAATTTATAAAAACAATATAAAGATTACATAGACATAATCCTTGTGATAATTATTATTAGAATCGTTACGTGATCTTGGGCATAGCGCGTGACACCTTTGATTACTCGTCTTAATTAAATAATTAACTCGGCACGAATAATAAAATATCAACGAACTATCTTGCGAAACACAACAAAACAAATAACAATCTGCGTTTACACTCTAAATATAAATAATAAAACCATGCAAACATAAAGTAATCGTTCATAAAATTAAACACTTAGCGTTGTGCTTCCTCCGAGAATGATTATGTGAGATTAGCCGGACATTCTTCGCGTAATGCTCAAGAGTTGTGTGTCCATCTTCGCAGCTTAACTCGTGTGCTCTTCGTACTTGTGTTCGCTCAAACGGAGTCCTTTTCCTTAGCTTTCTTCTCCAAAAAACCATTCTTTCCTTAAAACTATGACTTTGTATTTATAGGAAAAGCTGGAAAAACCCTAAAAACGGCCGTGTATTATTTTAATGGGCTGGGCGCAGCCGTAGGCGCAGGCCTGCGCCCCCCCCCCCCCCCCCCCCCCCCTGCGCCCGTCTGTGAAAATCCGTATTTTGTGAATTAATTTCTTCTGCTGAGCACTTGGCCTGGGCGCAGGGCTGCGCCCCTCTCTGCGTCTGGCTCTGAAAATTCATCCTTTTTTCGCCAATTTAAACTGGATTTTTTTTACCTGTACAAGCACAGAATTTATTCAATAGTAGCATATTCTATGACATTTTGTTACTAAAAACAACTCTTTTAGGTTTAATAAGCATGATAAATTATAACCCGATCACCACGTGATTCAATTGAAGTTACATGGTTTTCAGTTGTCACATACAGATCGTAGTATTACCATTGGTGGAACTCGGACTCGTTATTTGATTGTGTCATTAGATGACTTTTGAAGTAGGTTACAAGTGTGGTATCAGGCCCGGCCCAAGCCCTGTGCAATATGGGCCTTTGCACAGGGCCCCATGTTTTTTAGGGCCTCTCAAGATCCAGCCTAAATATAAAGCCTAATTAGTCAATTATGTATTACCCAAATATGAATTTAGGGCCTGTGGAATCTCATAACTGATGGCGGACGCTCGAGGAGACCAAAGAGGCGCACAGCGCACGACTTTCCCAACGAAGGCGATGATGCGAAGACCGAAGAGGCGAAGAGGAACCGTCCGTTTTTGGGAGAGGGAACGTCTGCTACGCAATAATGTCCATCGGGAGAAGAAGCGTGGTCCGCGTGGATATGAAATTTCTGATGTACGCCAGGGCTGCTGCAGTGCTGCGCAAGATTTGGTTTCGTAAAATCACCATTGTCCATTCTGAAATTTACCTTGCTGCGATTGTCCATTCTGAAATTTCTGCTGTACGCCTGGGCTGCTGCAGATTGTCGATTGTGTATTGAATAATTGAAAGCTTACTGCGATTGCCGATTGTGTATTGAATCTTGATTTGCACTTTTGCAAATTCTGAAAGTTCCGACTTTGAGTTCTGATTAAAAGGTTACTATTTCAATTTGTTAGTTTACAAACTAACGTGAATTTCTATTTGTACAGATTCATTATTTGATTTGGGCAAAAATTTTGATTTGATTTATTTGTATCTTGAACTGCAGGTTTGAGCTTTCAATGTTTCATCTTTGATTTATAAATCAAATTGGAAGATTCTGCCTTCATTGATTTTGGGATTCACCACTTATCATCTATGAGGTTGTTTCTTTCTTTGTTTTTTGTACTATTTCACTATTTGCAATTGCTAATATAGTAATATAGACATATAGTAATATGAGAAAATACGAATCTGGATATGAAAAACGTAAAAAGAAAAAGAGAATTGAAGAACTTATTAAATCTCAAAGTGGGGCTCTAGATAAATTTTTTAGAAAAGAATCACATGTTTCTTCTCAAAACCCCTATGATAATCCGAGTAATTCGGGTGCTTATGATGTTAGTGATACTCTTAATTTTGACAATACTAATGTTAATGAGACTGCTAATGTTGATAATACAGATGTTGATGAAGCTAATGTTGATAATCCTAATGTTGATAATACTAATGTTGATGAGAATGCTAATGTTGATGAGACTACTACGAATATTGATGTTAATGTTGATGATACATGTGTTAATGATACTAATATTAATATTAACGATGCTAATATCAACATTGATATATTTGATCCAAGATATTGGGATGCCTTAAGTTCAAACATGATTAAGGAGTTAGTACACATGGTCCAAAAAGAGATAGGAGTATTGATAAAGGTCCTAAAGATAAATTTTCTAGACGATTTTCTACTACTTTCTATACTAGAATATTACCTAATAAGGAAAAATGTGATAGAGAATGGCTAGTGTATTCGAAAGAGCTTGATAGAGTTTTTTGTTTTTGTTGTAAAATACTTAAAAAGGGACATGTAAAAGGTCAGTTGGCCAACGAGGGTTATGCGGATTGGGCACATATTAGCACTAGACTTAAAGAACATGAAACTAGTTTAGAACATATCACAAATATGGCTACTTGGTTTGACATGCGTCAAAGACTTAAAATTAATGAAACCATTGATAAAGTGGCGCAAGAACAATTTGAAAAGGAGAGAGATCATTGGAAAAAAGTTCTTTTGAGAATGATTTCTATTGTAAAATATCTTTCTAAATATAATTTAGCTTTTCGGGGTACAAATGAAAGGTTGTATCAAAATAGCAATCGAAACTTTTTAGGTTTGATTGAAATATTAGAAGAGTTTGATCCGGTTATAAAAGAACATTTGCGTCGAATCACAAGCGAAGAAATCCATGTTCATTATCTTGGTCATAGAATTCAAAACGAGTTAATACTTTTAGTTGCAAGTGCTATTAAATCACAAATCATAAACAAAGTAAAACAATCAAAATATTATTCTTTGATACTTGATTGTACTCCCGATACTAGTCATCAAGAACAAATGTCTTTGATATTAAGATATGTAAATGTTTCTTCCACCAATGTTAGCATTAAAGAGTCCTTCTTGGGATTTTTAAATGTAGATAATACTACCGGTCAAGGACTTTTTGATGTTACACGAAATGAATTGAAATCTCTTGACCTTGATATTGATGACATGCGTGGTCAAGACTATGATAATGGTTCAAATATGAAAGGAAAACATCAAGGAGTGCAAAAAAAAGTTTTTAGATTTAAATCCTAGAGCATTTTATACATCATGTGGTTGTCATAGTCTTAATCTTGCATTATGTGACATGGCTAATACTTGTGGTAAAGCTAGAGATTTTTTTGGTATCATACAACGTATTTACACAATTTTTGCTAATTCTTCTAAGAGGTGGAAAATATTGAAAGATAATGTCAAAGGATTAACACTTAAGTCATTATCGACAACTCGTTGGGAAAGTCGTGTTGATAGTGTGAAAGCTTTTAGATTTCAACTTGTGGAAATAAGAGAGGCTTTACTTCAAGTTGCAGAAACTGATAATGATTGTAAAATCAAAAGTGAAGCTAAATCTTTAGCTACAAACGAAATTGGTGATTTTGAATTTTTAGTAGCAATAGTTATTTGGTATGATATTCTACATGTAATAAATTTGATTAGTAAAAAGTTACAAGCAAAAGATATGCTTATTGATGTTGCTATTATAGAAGTGAAGGGGTTGCTTTCTTTTTTTGAGGATTTTAGAGAGAATGGTTATTCTAAAGCAATTGAAAGTGCTAAACAAATTGCAATTGAAATGGATATTGATCCGTTGTTTCCTAAGAAGCGTATTATTCGTAGAAAAAGACAATTTGATGAGAGTTCAATTAATCAAGATGTTTTATTTTCTGCCGAAGAGTCATTTAATGTTAATTATTTTTTATATATTGTTGATCAAGCAATTGCTTCTCTTAAAACAAGATTTGAACAATATCAAGAGTATGAAAGTATTTTTGGTTTTTTATTTACTTCTGAAAAATTGAAGTCCATTAGTGATGATAGACTTAAATCATGTTGTAGTCATATTGAAAATGCACTTAAAAATAATGGTAGTTCTGACGTCGATGGAAATGAACTTTATATGGAATTAAGGTTACTAAATAATTTCTTGCCTCCCGATAGAATGGGACCTATTGATATTTTAAAATTTTTGAAGCAAATTGATTGTTTTCCTAATGTAATTATTGTTTATAGAGTATTGTTGACTATTCCCGTTACTGTTGCATCTGCAGAACGAAGTTTCTCAAAGTTGAAGTTGTTAAAGTCGTATTTGCGCTCAACAATGGCACAAGAGAGACTTAATGGACTAGCATTGATCGCAATTGAGAACAAGCTATTGGAGAGTATCGATTATGAAGATTTGGTCCACAATTTCGCTTCAAAGAATGCTAGAAGAATGTCATTATTCAAGAAATAATTATAAACAATGTAACAATACTACAAACAAGTTTACGTTATCATTTATTTTGTATAAATGTTTTGAAGTTTTGTAATCAAAGGGCCTCTTTATAATTTTGGCAGAGGGCCCATGAAATCCATGGCACGGCCCTGTGTGGTATGAATATTTTTTCTAAACGACAAGAAATGTATGTCTGATGTATGGTGCTCTCGTTCGGAGATTGTTTACAAAGCATTCATCGTTAAGGTGCCACGTGGATTGATAAAAACTGGGATTTAAGAAGAGGAGCAAACGAACTTATAATGGAAGGGCAATCATTGTGCAGATTAGTCGTTGATCGCACATCGATTGATGCTACTGTTAGAACTTAGATGTGATCAGATCATCAAATAATGCAAAAAGATACCAGAAATAAAATTATAGTATAAATACTAAAAATTCGACACTATAAAATGCAATGATGGAAATCAAAGAGAATAGCGTATTCATTGAACTAAATTGATTTCACGTAAAGTTGGATTTGACCTTAACTTGTTGGATATCGAATTTTCGACCACTTAGAGCATCCGAAATAATGATACGGTTCAAATGTATCATAGACACATGTCATGTCATTAATCTACAATACCTTTATTTTATAACATTCTCTTCTACAATCATAAAACATTTATAGTGCATTTAAAAAGATTAGTTTTGGGATGCACCTACCATTTTAGTTATATTAGATTTGAACAAAAAGTACATAATTAAATTATTAAATAAAAAATAAAACCCATAATATTGGTATTGTACAGAAGATGTGAGAGCAAAATCTTATAATATGATACATTTCTTTGCAACGGATGATACTATGAATGATGTTCCATCTAGGCTATGATGCTTTGGATTAGGGGTGAGCAGTTTTTGGTTCATGACTAACGAAATCAAAAACCAAACCAAATTGAATCCATTTAAAACCAAACCAAATTTACATTTCGGTAATATGTTTGGTTTTAGACGGAATATGTAGTACCAAGTTTGAATGTTGGATTAATAATATTAATAGTTTAAAGTTCATTAATTTAAAAAGTTAGATTATAAAAAATATCACTTGAATTAAAATCATTAATTTTATAGATTCTATGATCAATATTGGTACTTCTGGTACCCTAGATATTTGTGGTACTAATACATATATACTTAATACATATATAAACTTTACTATTTTTATGAATGTTTAACTTGATATTTAGATATTGCATACTTAATATTTGGCTATTTGAAATTTTTGAAAGTTTTATGAATGTCGTTTGGTTTTGGTTGTTTGTAGTTTCTTTAATTTTGCATATTGAATATTTGGTTTCTTTGGTTTATAAACCAAACAAACCGAATTCAAATTTGGTCTATATTTAGGTTTATGTAGTTTTGAATTTGTTTTGGTTTGCAATAAAAAAATTTCAAACTGAGGAAACCAAACCGAAGACACCAACACATCCATAAACCAAACTGTTGATCACCCCTACTTTGGATGATACATCCATTGCGAATGCCCTTAGCGTCATGCACATTGAAGTGATAACTTATTTGTTGAATGTTTGAGATTACATTACAGATGAAGAACAATTGGTAAAGACATGCAAAAGTTTAGTAGAATTAGGACGCTTGACATAAACTTGGATTTGATATTAACTTGTTTAGACGTATTCATCGAAATGTGATAAATCTATTGTTATACTATATCTGATGTTTTGCTTCAGTGGTGGACCCAGAAATTTTTTTTATGGGGGTCGGAATTTAATAGCTACGATAGTGTAAGTGTTGAAAAAAAAAATGTAAATTTTTCAAAGGAAAAATGTATTTTCCATGTTTTTGGACTAAATATAATTATATATAATTGTGAAATATATGGTTAATATTTTGTGGGTTTGTATTCTCCTTGAAGAGAGGATTCCAACGATATAAAGAACGTCTAAAACAGAGCTAAGATGAATGAGATGTCGATGCTCAAAGATTGGTGTTTGGAATGAATGAAACTCCTTCTAGTGGGAGAACTTGAGTCCCACGTAGGAAGGAAGATGGAAACCAAAGTGGGTTTTATAAGGAGGAAAGTTCAAAGTTATGACAAGATTGTTTGTGGTTTTACTCCAATGTCTACACACACGCAGGGGGTGCAAATCTTGTACTCCGTGGGCTAAAATTCACTGAACTCGTGTACGCCAGCACCTGCGGACACGAATGCAGCTTCGAAAATCAGGCCTCATGCGAGGCATTCGGGTTAGAGCTGAGGGGTCGTACTAAAAAATTCATAGGGTCAAAAAAATTTTTACCTATATATATAACACGTAAATTGAAAATTTATCGGGGTCGGTTGACCCGCATAGACTAAGGGTGGGTCCGCCCCTGTTTTGCTTATATGTGAAATCATAGTTGGATGCAAGTTTAATTGAAGTTGCTGAAAACTTGTTGATCCGCATGAATAGAGGTGTAAACGAGCCTAATGAAATTTAGGCCCATCTTTTGTTACATGCTAAACTTCAGGCTGTTAGCTAGGGCTGAATGTTTTGGCTAAAAAATTGGCTGATATGATATCAAAATATATATACACATTTCAAAAATGGTTGGTTAGTGAGTATGCATGTATAATTTGATATTAAGTTACTGGTTAAATAATGTCAATATAATATTGGACATTACAAATTATTCTGGGTTGGTCTGGTTTTTTACGATAATTTTTTTAACGGCAAACTAACCTACTCATACTCCTAAACTACCCATTTGCCCCAAACGGGGACTTTATAACTTACTTTCACCACCAAAATTAAACTTGCCTTCAACGGGAGTCGAACCCGTGACCTCTCACTTGCATATCACCCCTACCAAATGGTTACCAAACGTTTTTAGCAATGATTTAGTTAATTATATTGGGTCGATTTTTCAAGTTAAACTGTTGTCGTTTATTATAATTTTTTTTTTTTTTTTTTGTGATTATGCTCAAATTTGACACTTTAATGATATAAAGGACAGTAAAATAATTATTAGATTTATCCATGTAATACATGAGTTAATAAACTAGTAGACGATTAATATATGAAATCAAGGCCAATAGGCTTTCGGTCTAACGACATATTTTTCAGTACTAACACGTAGTTAGTTCGTAGGGAGGAGGAAATTAGGAAGATAACTTAAGTTCAATCCTAGTTGTTGACATCTCTTAGACTCTTAGTATTGAACATTACTTTGTATACCGTTCTTGAGGAAGAGTAATGAAAGTCCGAAAGGCCTAAAGTTATGGGCTTCTCAATCTTTTTGTGAATATAAAAATTCAAGACCATAGTTAGGAAGAATTTCCGTTGGCTTTACTTTTAACTAATAAAATCTAAAAATGATAACAAAAAATTTTATTTTTGTTAAATTCAAACATTTGTCGGTTTTATACTTCAAAACAAGTATTAGTATCTAGGGGTGTCAAAAAAATCACGAAACCGAAAAACGGTTATGAAAAACTGACGAACCGTTTTGATTTTGAGGTTAACCGAACCGAGTTTTTCTATAATTTTGGTTTGGTTAACCGAACACGAAAAATCTTTCGGTTTTGATTCACGATTTTGTTGACGGGAGGTTAACGAAAAACCAAAAAATAAATAAACTTTATTAAATTTAGTGTTTAGGCCTATAATATTAATATTTACACCAGCCATAGTACCATACTATAAATTTTTTAATAATTAATTGAGTTTTATAACTCAAAACAACTAAAACTATATTGTTACAATATAATTAGGTAAAAATAAAAGTTTTTAATATTTTTATTAGCTTTTTAAACGATAATAGATAATTTGTTTACGATATCTTAGCAATACATTATAACTTATTGATAATTTTTCACGTTTTGATTTTTTAAAAATATTTAAAGATTAATTCTCAGAGTTTTTTAATTTAAAATATAAGTTTTTAATTAGAAATACGACTAATTAGTTAACCGAACTGAAAAATCAGTTAACCAATTACCGATTAACTGTCTATTTCGTTTTAAGTTTAGATTCAAAAATTCTCAAATCAGTAGATTTGATTAATTATGTAAAAATCGTTATAAATTCAATTAATCATCCATGAATACCCATGTTAGAATTGTGGTCTATTCGGCCGTCTAAGCCTTGACCCATAAACTTTTTTGTGAATTGATTTTTAGTTTTGGTTTTTTTTCTATTTTTCATATTTGTTTTTGGTAAGGGTTTATTATGAAAAAAAATCAACATGTTTTTACTTTTTTATGTTTTCATCCATCAATGTTATTATTTTCAGAAAATTCCCCAAGTTAATTTTTTATTTCTAGTTTAGTGAAAATTGGCTATTAGATACCGATTTTTTCAGTTTTTAAAAAACCGGTTTTACTAATTATAATGGGGTTTTAATAGTCAAATTTCACAAAACTAAAAAATATTAGTTTGATGAATTGTCTATAAGAAATAACATTAAAGAACGAAAACATAAGACTCTGAATTTTTTTTATAATTATAATAAACCTTTTAAAGCCCGTAACAAATTAAGTTGCAGAGCCCAAAACAAATCCACAGCTTTATATTCAGACGACATGCAAAGCTGCTCCTCTCAAATTGAACGTATCTTCCCAAAATCCCCAAATTTTCGGTTGTAAAAAAAACCCTAGAATTGAATTCATCATTCAATTCCAGAATCAGACGAATGTCTGACTACATACCTTTCCATCTGCAAGTGGAAATCATCATAAAGCTTCCTGTGAAGTCACTGATTCGATGCAGATCCCTCTCAAAAGCATGGAAGTCTTTAATCGACAGCTCTGAGTTTATTGCCGATCACAGACGCCGCCAAACCCAGCCGGAGCGTCTCTTTGTAATGTTCACAGATCCAGCAACATTACAGGACGGTTTTGTTTCCTATATCGATGATGACACTTTCCCCCACCAAAACTTTGATCACTACTCTGTTAAACCACTTATCCATTCAAGAGTAGTCGGTAGCTCCCATGGTTTGGTGTGCTTGTACGGTTATTATTCCGGGTCTCATCATGCCATATATAAAAATGCGAGGGTTGTTCTATGGAATCCTTCAATCAGAAAACAGATTGTTATTGTTGTTCCTGGTGTGTTTATTTGGCGCCTCGAACCTGATTTAGGTTTTGGGGTTCATCCTGTCACTCTTGACCCTATGATCGTCAAGATGACAAAGTCTGATCGTTGGAAAGCTATGGTCTATACGTTGAGCTCAGGAAAATGGAGAAGTCTATCAATCAATCTTCCTAGTTCAGTTGTAGTTATACCGAACCAGGTAGTTATCGATGGATTTATATACTGGTATGCTATAGATATGATTATTACAGATAATTTTGATATAGTATACTTTCGGCATCTGATTTTGTCATTTGATATGACCAATGAAAATTTTATAGTGATAGACATACCAGAGACTTTAGTACCAAAGAATCTAGTCCCCCAGCCTCATGTAAAATTGGCTATTTCTAAGCTAATGGAGTCTCTTATCGTGCTTGAATACGATAGTATAAACGGTGAGAAACATGCTTGTGGTGTATGGATGATGGAGCATGGCGGTCAAAGATCCTTTACGAAGCTATACACCATTAGTGTACCGTATCTGTCCGTATGGGATATTCTGGGATTTAGTAAGAGTGGCCAACCAATAATGGGGATGAAATACGATTCTGGTGATCAGCTTGGGCTGACTTCACTTGTTGCTTATGAACCCAACTCACAACACATCAGTTATCTTCAGATTTTGGCAAAACCATTGACCTTGTTTGTGAATTCCTGCATCGAAACGCTACTTTTGCTCGATCGGTGAGATTGCACACATTTGTTTCGTTAGACTCTACTCAAGTACATGTGGTTTTATATTTATTTGTATTATCTAGTTTTTATGTTCTGAAATGCAAGATTCTTGGATATATAGGATTATACGGTGCAGCTGATTTTGTGTTTAGTTTTAGCTCGTTATATGTATCAGCTGATATAGTTTCGTAAGGGATTTTTGTCAGCACAATTAATAATTTTGTTTATTTCATATTTGAAACCATTTTGTCACAACAATTATCAATGTTCAGTCCAGTCCGGTCCGATTCAGAATTGTTATGGTACTGGTTATTTATTTCTATGAAGTGTTTTTCATATTTGAAACGATTTTGTTCTATAGGGTTTTCTGCGCAAAATAGCAACCTATTACCTACTGGCGTACTTGATAAAATTTGTTATCTATCTCATATTAGCATTCTACCTTAACTTTTTATCACTATTATAACATCATACTAACCAAGTTTTTCATAATAAAACATCATACTTAATTTAATCTATTGGGTAAGTCTGCAGAATTTCTGCAAGAACAGTCGCTTCCCCAAATAGAATGACACACCAAGTTTTTGTCGCCTTCGAGGGATTGCTTAGTCCTCGAAGGAACTCTGTTTCCGGAATTAAACTTCTTTAGGGAGACACCATTGGTATTTAGTTTCGCCGTTGACCTGTTGTAATTAAAGTATTGAGATGTTGTATAGAGCGTCACTAGCAAAGACATTTTTGACTTTCTTATGCGGTTGTGATTGATACTGATGGGGGATGAGACCACCAAATCAAACACCAAAGCCAACCTCTTGTAACTTTGATTCTTGTCCTTTTGAGTCGTCTTCAAATCTCCCTTTTCATTTATATCAGCATGTTTCGAAATCAAGTGTTTTATGCAAAAGAATTCAGACGAGGCCTTGTAAGCTATAAAGTATGTGATCAAATGTGGCAATTGATTGTTTGTTTAAACATTCATTAATTCATAAGATTTTAGGTCATTTTTTACACTTAAACTCGCTCAAGACAAGTTTGAGCTCGAATAATTAACTTGATAAATGTGGTATTCATTTACAACTATGATATATTAGACTTCGAGATAGTGACGGATCCAAGTTTTAAAGTGTCCGTTGCACAAAAACCAAGTATATAATATTGTGACTTGTGAGGTTTTTGTAATGCTGAACATAGTCACATCTGATCATGCATACTGCTTCAGAAAGTATCTTGTGATAGCACTTCAGGGATTATTGTGTCTGCGAAATCTTTTTGCACAACCATATATGGCTTCTCCAAATAGAACATGACCATCATATTCATCGCCAACTAAGTTTAAGGCATCACCATCGCCTTCGAGGAGATTGAATAGTCTGTTTTCGGAGTTGGTACTAATGTTAGGGAGACACTAGTAGCGAAGGCATTTTTTTACTTGTGATGCCGTTGATGGAATGAGACCACAAAAGCAAATGCAAAGCCAAACCCGATGCCAGCCTCTTGTAACTCAATTTTTATCCTTTTGAGATCACGCAGGAATTGGTCCAATGGGATTGAAAAACTTGGTCAGATTTGTTCAGACGGTTTTTATAAAATTGCTTCAGATTGTGAACCACAAGTAAATCAAGAACTGATCGATCAACAATGGAACTTGCAGCATAATTAAGGTCACAAATTCAAAAAGGGGATTCAAAGTCGTGCAAAATTCGAGCACTTTAACTTTAAAAGATCTGCTTCTTAAAGGTCGAGTGCCTCTACGGCTATACTATTAACACACTCCAACCATGACGGAGCCAGTTTTGCTGAAAAACATAATATTTAAGGCATCGATCGTCATCACCTCCTACGGTTTTATCACTTTGCATTTTTTTCATCCAGCAGAAGGCCATGCTTGAAACACAGTAGAGCTTAATTTTTGGAATTTATGCTAACTCATAGAATCAGAATCTCCTTTTTCAGTTAAAAACATCTTTGAAGTTTTTGAAAAACTTACGGGTTACAAAAATAATTCTGGACTTTCTAGATTTTGAAATTTTTGAAAAACATTTTATAAAACATTTTTCAGAAAGTTTAAAAAAAAAATCCATTAAAAAATTCCCATGTGAAGAAAGATAACAAAAGTTAAAACTTGATTTTCACAAAATAACTTGTGAAAATGGATTACCTATAAAACTATCCTTTCAAGTTATAACATATGAGCTAAGAAGCAAGTTGGAATTTAGGTAGCCTAGCATAAATTTCTAGGGCTTACTATAATCTAATGGATTATAACTTTATAAGACATGGGCTCCCACGAGTGACGGATCCATGAATTTTTCTTATAAGGGTCGGAATTTAATATGTTATTTGAATGTATGCTTGTGACTCTATAAAAAATTTCAAATCTCGAAAGTTCGGATTGGCTCATCTGGTTTCTAAGTAAATAGAAAACAAAAAATATGTCTTATCCGTTTTAACAATACTCTAACCAATTAGCATATTGATCATATCATTGTGGACGAAAACGTCTTACATTACCACAAATTGTTTTTTTGGAAACTTATGACCGTGTGGTTGACATGGACCTCTAATCAAATACTTTTGTCAAATTTTATCTTCTTTATTAGCATGATATTCTGAACCATTTTTCCTCTAGGAGGGATCTAGGAATGGAAAAAGTGCGGGTCCGGGGCGGGGATTGGTTCCTCGTCCCCGCCCCGTTCATCATCGGGGATCCCCATCGGGTCCCATTGTGTATCCAATAAGTCTTTATTACCCGTTAATGTATTTCGTTTCCCGTTTATATATACAAACCTGAACCTAAAACCCGTCTAAAAAAAATAAATTAACAAATTTTCAAACAATAATAAATATCTTTTTAACAATAAAAGATGAAATTTTATATGAAATATAACCAATGAAACTAAATAACGACACACTTGCATTAACATAGATTAAGATTAACGATACAATTATATTAACAAACAAAATTACGTAGATTTTAACCATATGTTATTATATATTTATAACATAGTTAAAGAAAAAAGGTGTATTATACATAGGGGTGGGTTCAATAAAGAACCTCTATGCATCAAAGAACCTTGGAAAACCACAATGCGTCGCTAGAAAATCGTAATGCATCACGCGGGAATTTGATGCATCACGTGGAAATAATGATGCATCACGGGAGAATTATGATGCATTTGTAGTGGTGCATGAAGGTTCTTCGATGCATGGAGGTTCTCCATTGAACCCACCCCTATGTGTCTATATATATATATATATATATATATATATATATATATATATATATATATATATATATATATATATATATATATATATATATATATATATATATATATATATATATATTGAGGTTCTATGGGGCACCATATGCATCGGTAACCAAAAATGCATTGCTTGTTTACAAAGGGTGCATTAAGGGCATTTTGAGTATGCTTAATAATATATTGTTAAATTATAAGATTTAATTTAATATTTATCATTTATTTAGGAAACTAAATAAAATGATCAACCACCTTTCCATAAATCCATCCCCTTTTCTCTCTCTTTCCCTTTCTCTTTCATGGCTAGCCTCTCTCCATCTCTCTTTCTCTCAACCAGTTTTCACAAGACAACCACTACTACTACCGCAAGACCCAGCACCACCATCGTTGTCCACCGTCGGTATGCAACTCTGCAGCATACCTGTGCATCGATGCTGACGAGAATTTGCTTGCGTCTGTTGATCATGGTTTTTGAGTATCAGTTTTTTTCACAAACAATTCATTCTACAATTCTGTATCATGCTTATGGCTAGTCAAAAAATTCTACGATTCTTAATTAATGTTGGTGGTTATTGCTTCCAAGAAATAGTTGGAGCATATGGTATTGGTTGTTTCAAACATGATGCACAACAGCAATGCATCACGACAATGATGAACACATTGAAGACGTTGATGAACACGTTTAAATTTCAGAGATGCATCACGAAATTAACACGTTTAAATGTCGAAATGCATCACGATTTTGGTGATGCATAATGATGGAACAAACACGAGGATGAATATGGCCGAAATGCATCACGATTTTGGTGATGCATAATGATGGATCAAAGACGAGGATGAATATGGTCGAAATGCATCATGTTTGAAATTGAATTGGATGAAGATGCATCGTGTTCGAAGACGAATCCAATAAATTGGATGAAGATGCATCGTGTTTGAAGACGAATCCAATAAATTGGATGAAGATGCATCATGTTTGTTTAGATTCGGATAGAATATTTTCTGAATTCAAGCATCTTCCGATTTTGCCCTTCCGCGCACGAGAAGTTATGCACCCGTGCACCCATTTTCAAGTTAATTACCCTTTTGCCACTACAATCTGAACCATTAAAATTCAAGATCTAACGGTGCATACAGGTTCGCAAAGTGCACAATGCATACAGGTGCCCCATAGAACCTGACCCTATATATATATATATATATATATATATATATATATATATATATATATATATATATATATATATATATATATATATATATATATATATATATAGATTCAGGTTCAAAAAGGTACCTCTCGAAATCAAGACCCGAAGGTACCAACCTTAAAAAACTTTTAAAATTTTTTTTCTCATAACCATTTTTAAATTAATGTTATACACATGATATATGAATTTCACATGCATTCACGGATATTTTTATGACATATTTTCACATGAATTTCACATGAATTTCAAGACCCGAAGGTACCAACCTTAAAAAACTTTTAAATTTTTTTTTCTCATAACCATTTTTTAAATTAATGTTATACACATGATATATGAATTTCACATGCATACACTTGGAAAATGGTTTAGTTGGCCACTAACAACTTTTTTTTTTAATTACCAAAATAATAACATATTTTCATCTTTTTATGGATGACAACAACAATTTGAAAGTTGTAATTGCTTTGAATAATTAGCCATGGTGGGTTCTTTCTTCCTCAACAATGAATTAAACTCAAAGCTCCCCTTCTTCTTCCGGAGACGACTACACGGTTCCATGACCATCGCCCGACAGGTATCCACTTTCAATCCTCTTGCCTCTCGTGTTTGAAACTTTTACTTATGTATGCATCAACTCCAGGGTTACCTTCTATCTTGACTCATCATAAATTTACTTACATGTATTCTTACTGCATTAGTATATTTCATTCATCCAATCCAATCTTTTATGTGGCATCGTATTTTAATTTCTATTGAATTAATACATGGCGCTTCCACTTATGCAAACTCATTGGACATGCACATCACTTGTACAACAGTTTAAATATGAGTTGTTTAGTCCTTACACCACAGCTAGAAAGATCTGTTGGTTGGTGCGGAGGAGATCAAGGATTTATTGATATAACAACAGACACTACAAGAAAATCACCTTTTTGCGGCGACAAATGTCGTCGCTAAAAGTGATAATGTCGTCGCAGAAGTCACACAAATTCAAAAAGAATGATGGAGATATTGATGCATTTCATATTAATCGTTCAATTCGTGATGCATATCGATTTTATCTATACAAAATCTATACAATTTGTGATGCATCACTGTTAATCATCATCTTCATATTCATCGTTTATCATCATCGTTCATCATCTTCGTATTCATCGTTTATCATCATCATTCATCTATGCATAGTGTTCATCATGATGCACCGTTGTTAATCATCAACATCATTGTTCCAATGGATGCATCAACGTGTTCATCATCTTCTTCGTTCATCGTGTTTCATCGTATTGTTCATCATCGATTGCATCTCTTGTTCATCATCATCGCGGTGGTGGTGGCGGCGGTTGGCGGGGTTCCTCGATGCATACGGTGGAGATATATATATATATATATATATATATATATATATATATATATATATATATATATATATATATATATATATATATATATATATATATATATATATATATATATATATATACGGTGGAGAGGTGGTTACAACAAAGGTGATGGTGGTGGTGGTGTGGTGGATACGGTCGGGAGAGAGAAAGAGAAAGAGAGAGAGAGAGAAGAGAAATAAAGAAAGAGAGAGATACGAGGAGGTGGTTACTTTTTTTGAATTTTTATTCCTTATTAATTTCTAATTTACCTATCATAATTAATTCAATATATTTAATTTTACATATTCAATATTCCAGGAATACCCTTAGTGCACCCTTATCTGATTCTTTGGTGCACAAAAGTTCCTAGAAGTGTCTCGGTGCATAAAAGTTCTCAATTGAACCTCAATCTATATATATATATATATATATATATATATTGTTATGACATATTTTGTACATATTTTTAGTCATATTTTGCCTTGGATTTGGGTATTTTTGCCTTGAATTGTTTAAATACAACTCTGATTTGTCCATGTTTTGTGTTTCGCAGTTCAAAGGTTGCCTGAAGTGGAAAAGAATGGATTATGGAACCTATTCGTCATATTTACGGGCTAAGCCGACCTTCCTTGGAATTCTGTTGACTTTGACCAAGTTGACTTGATCGCGGCCGCGACCGATACAGCGCGACCGCGCCGACCTGCGATCAACTGAACTCGCCCATGCTTGTTATCTCGCCCGCGATCCTTTGAGCGCGGCCACGATCACAAGAAAATATAAAAGTCAGCAGCCGTTTCGTTATTTTTTATGCATATTTTAGACGAACTTTTTCACACATTTTAAGGTGCGATTAGTAGGTGTTTCGAAGTTTTATGTTTTTCAGCTTAGTTTAGGATAGATTAGGAAAGCATTCGGCTAGAAGAGTGGTTCAAGCATTCGGTTGCGTGATTTTCTCGTTTTTCATCCGGATTTTGGTACATTCTTTCCATTTTTACTTCTGAAATTATTATGTTTAGTATAGATCTCGTTATTTCTGTAATTTTTATCATGATTAGTGAGTAGTTCATCCAAGCACTTACTTGGTTACGTTTTTACATGGATTAATGAAGTATTTGATGGTTTTGGTTGAAAAGTGTTTGGTTCATTGATGTATTCTCGATTCATACGATTAATATGCGTAAAATCAGAATTGTAGTTGATATTCTAGCAATATTGTGATCATGATTATTGATTATTAATGCTGATTTTTATAAACTCAATCAAGTTTAAGTGGTTTATTAATTTGTTGCTGTTTCTAGCATTATTGTGATTATGAGATGGTGATTAATTAATAAATTGTGAAATCATCGTATGCAAATTAATTCTTAGCAGTATTGTGATTATAGGATTAATTTAATCTTTGATTTCCTTAGAACTGATTGATGTTTATGCGGCTAAATTGAATATTTAGAGTTATTTCCGAGCGCTTGACGTGTAGACAGTTTTAATCTCTAAAAGCTAGATTTAGTTGACTTAATTGATCGTAAAAGACATTTATTGATGATTTTCTCAAATTAATAGAAGATGTCCATGAATCGGTTTACATCCAAGTTTCAAACTCTTAAGCTTAAAAGATTTTAAACAGTTGAATTTAATTCTAACTTAACTTTCTTTGACCAAAAACATCTTAAGTGTGTTTACACAATTTTACTTCGTTAATCCAAAAAGACGTAATCAAGTGAGTGTTGCTTTTTAATATATATCTGATATAAATCTGTGCTAGCTTTTGGTCTTATAAATTGTCATAATCTGTTAGATAGCATAGTTTAAGTAATTAGGGTTATAAATCATCATCAACCCTTATCAATGGTTAGATATTAGTGATAATCTTAGTATCGGTATCTCGATCCTTATTGCCGTTCCCTGAGTTCGATAATTCCCGATGTCAGCTTCTAGCTATACTATCTACGACTGGTACACTGCCAGTGGTATTTGGTATAACTTAGGCTTTCTTCATTCTTTGATTTTAATAGCCAAATCCGCGTTAGATCAAATGGCGCCGTTGCCGGGGAACGGCTAGAGATATTGTGAAAAGATTTAGCTGGTAGATTAGCCGATCCTTCTTTTGGGATTTATCCCTTGGAAGTTCTTTTCTTGTTTTTCTCATCCTTTATCTATTCTATCCACCCTCTTAGTGTTTGTGAATGGTTTATGACTCGGAATTCCAATCCGCATGTTGTAAGTCCATACAACGAACCTGAAAGAACCTTTCACAACCGTCTTCGCCATCCTTCTCATCCTTTCATTGAGATTCTATCTAGCTCATCTGAATCTACTGACCAACCTGTCCCTCCGCTGGCTGATAGAGGTCATATTGATTTAGTTGTCGAGTTACCTCCAATCTCTCCTTCTTCGCCTTCTTCTCCTTCATCTGATTCTTCTTCTTCTTCATCCTCATCTGATAATTCTTCTGAGCCAAACATGGGCGACCGTCGCACCATGCTTGAGCTGAACCGACCGGTCACCGACGACTCGGAAGGTGCCATTGTCATCCCAGGTTTTGATGCAGTGAATTTTGAGCTAAAGTCCAGTCTTATCACTTTAGTTCAAAATAATGCTCAGTATTGTGGGATAGCATCTGAGGATCCTTACGCACACCTGAAGAAATTCAGGAAAGCGTGCGGTTCGTATAAGGTGAATCAAGTCCCGAAAGAGATAATTCGATTGATGCTATTCCCGTACTCGCTTACTGGACGTGCTCTCACGTGGTACGATGCCCTTCCGTCCAATTCAATTCACACCTGGGATGAGATGGAGACACAGTTCTTATCAAAATTCTGTCCGCCCTCACGCACCACTCAGCTAACGAGTGAAATCTTAGGTTTCAAGCAAAAACCTGAGGAGTCATTACGTGATGCGTGGGATCGGTACGAGGAATCTATCATGAAGTGTCCAAATCATAATCTGACACTCAATCACCGAGTCAAAGTCTTTTATGAAGGTGTGCACCCGATGTATCATTCTTTGATCGATTCCGCTTGTAGTGGATCGGTTTACAGAAAGACACCTGAGGAGGCTGTTGAAATCTTGGATGACTTGGTGTTGAGTCAGCATCAGACACCTAGTGAGTACTTCGGATGGGGAGCCTCAGATTCCAAGCAAGCCGCTGCAATAGCCGCACTCACAGCAAAAATTGAGCAGCTCACGCAGAATAGCCAACCACAAGCCATGCCAGCTCCCGTGCAAGCTGTGTATCCATCGTGTGATGCTTGTGGTGGCCCACATTCGAGCTATGAGTGTCAGGCGGCTTACTCTTACCCCAATCAGGAGGAGGTTTACTATTCATCTGGCGATTCTGGAGGTGGCATGTATAAGTATGCTCACCCGAACCCGAACTATCCAAATTATTCCCAGAATCAGCCACCTCCTGGTTTCATGAATCCGAGACCACATATGCTTCAGAGACCCCAGTTTGCCTCTCATCAGGGGTATAACCAGGGGCAATCTTCTTCTTCCGCCCATGGTCATTTTCAGCAGCATACTCGACCACAACAATTCTATGGCCAGTCTGGTAGCCCATATCAGAATCCTCCACGTCCTCAGGCTGCACAACAGCCACAAGAGAGGTCGAATTTAGAGGATATGATGATAAAGTTCATGGCTAACCAAGAGACGATCACAAGGAACCAGCAGGCTGCTATCAAGAATTTAGAAGTCCAAATTGGACAGTTAGCTAAAGCGCAGAATGAACGACAGCCTGGTGGTCTTCCGAGTGATACTGTGCCAAATCCGAAGGCTGAAGCAAAAATGATCATCACGCGTAGTGGTAAGGAGACTGTAGGGTCATCACTTCCTCCCAATTCTGTTTCTCCCCCTATTGATTCTGTTGTTCTTGAGGATGATCCGGAGACTATTACGGACCAGGTGCACATTCCTAGTACACCAAGTACCGCACACGTCCCACCTCCGGCGATGCCTAAAGTCAGTCCTTACAAGCCTCCAATTCCGTATCCAAGCAGATTGCAAAAGGAAGTCAAGGATAAGCAATACGGCAAATTCCTTGGATTGTTCAAACAGTTACATATCAATATTCCTTTTATAGATGCGATTGCTCAGATGCCGAACTACGCGAAGTTTTTAAAGGATCTGCTCTCGAAGCGTAAGAAGCTTGATGACTTGGACACAGTAGAGATGAACGCCGAGTGTTCAGCTGTGCTCCAAAACAAGCTTCCAATCAAGCAAGATGATCCTGGCAGTTTCACCATACCATGCCATATTGGTAATTTGCATGTTGCGAATGCCCTCGCTGATTTAGGAGCTAGCATCAATCTTATGCCCACATGTTTATATGCTAGACTCGGTCTCGGAGACCCAAAGCCCACTCGCATGAGTATTCAGTTGGCAGACCGATCAGTGAAATTTCCTCGGGGAATCGCGGAGAACATGCTGGTGAAAGTTGATAAGTTTGTATTTCCCGTAGACTTTGTCATCATGGATATGCACGAAGACAGCTCTGTTCCTCTCATTCTAGGGCGTACATTTTTAGCGACATCCCGTGCGATGATCGATGTTTTGGACAGGAAGTTGACCCTTAGAGTGGGAGATGAGCATGTCAGTTTTGATGTTGACAAAGCTGTGCAGAGAGCTGATGACACTGTGGAGTCGATTTGTTTCGTTCAATCCTATAGCTCTTCTGATCGAGAAATGCATTCTGAGTTTGATGATGAGACGCTTGTTAAGTCTCTATTGATTGGGTATGAGAGATCCACTTCTTTTGAAGATGGCGAGTCTATCGATGATGATATATCTCTATGCCCATTATCTCTTGATTCTGATATGCCTATATGTCTCTCTGATTCCAGTTATAGCTTTCCTTTGTGCGCGATAGAGACATCTCCTACTCATGAGGAGATTGTTACGTTAGATCCAAAGGAAAGTATCAAAGCTAAATCCTCGATTGAAGACCCTCCGACTCTGGAACTGAAAGAGTTACCAGCGCATTTAGAGTACGCGTATCTGGAGGGGTCATCTCAGCTTCCGGTCATTATAGCCAAAGACCTGTCACCGGAAGAAAAAGCGAGATTGATCCAGGTTTTGAAATCCCACAAGCAGGCCATCGCATGGAAAATCTATGATATCAAGGGTATCAGTCCTGCTTATTGTACTCATAAGATTCTGATGGAGGAGGATTTCAAACCTGTGATTCAACCCCAAAGGAGGGTCAATCCAAAAATCCACGAGGTCATCAAGAAGGAAGTGTTGAAGCTTCTTGATGCTGGTATGATATATACAATCTCTGACTCGCCGTGGGTTAGTCCGATTCACGTGGTCCCAAAGAAATGGTGGATGACCGTCGTTCTTAATGATAAGAATGAATTGATTCCATCGAGGACGGTCACGGGATGGCGAGTTTGCATCGACTATCGCAAACTCAATGATGCCACCCGTAAGGATCATTTTCCATTGCCCTTCATTGACCAGATGCTCGAAAGATTATCAGGGAATGAGTTTTATTGTTTCCTTGATGGTTTTTCGGGTTACTTTCAGATCCCTATCAGCCCCGAGGACCAGGACAAGACCACTTTCACATGTCCCTACGGAACGTTCGCATACCGACGTATGCCATTCGGTTTATGCAATGCGCCTGCGACGTTCCAGAGATGTATGGTAGCTATCTTTAATGACATGCTAGAAAAGAGTGTGGAAGTGTTTATGGATGATTTTTCTGTGTTCGGTAGTTCCTTTTCTGCGTGCCTTGCAAATTTAGACAGTATGCTTGCCCGGTGTGAGGAGGCCAATTTGGTCCTCAATTGGGAAAAGTGTCATTTTATGGTGCGAGAAGGAATTATTCTCGGGCACAAAATCTCGGCTAAGGGTATTGAGGTCGATAGAGCTAAGATCGAGACTATTTCTAAGCTGCCTCACCCTACTTCTGTTAAAGCGGTTAGAAGTTTCCTTGGACATGCTGGTTTTTATCGGCGGTTTATTAAAGATTTCTCATTAATTGTCCGTCCCATGACAAGACTATTGGAAAAGGATGCCACATTCGATTTTGATGATTCATGTGTGCATGCCTTTGATGCTCTGAAGGAAAAGCTTGTTTCTGCCCCCATCATGATGGCTCCAGATTGGGAGTTACCATTTGAGCTGATGTGTGATGCCAGCGATTATGCTGTGGGGGCAGTATTGGGACAAAGAAAGGGAAACCGTTTTCATGTTATATACTATGCTAGCAAGACTCTCACTGATGCTCAGCGAAATTATACTACTACTGAGAAAGAGCTGCTAGCAATAGTATATGCATTTGAGAAGTTTAGGTCTTATCTGATTCTCTCCAAGACAGTGGTTTTTACCGATCACTCTGCTTTGAGATATCTCTTTCAGAAGCAAGATGCCAAGCCCCGTCTGATTCGATGGATTCTGCTCCTTCAGGAGTTTAACATCGAAATCAAAGACAAACGTGGGGCCGAGAACTTAGCTGCCGACCACCTAAGCCGTTTAGAGAATCCTTCACTTCTTCCTCTTGATGATTCTGCAATTAAGGCGTCTTTCCCAGATGAGTCCCTTTGCTTGGCACATACGATTGACGAATGCCCTTGGTTTGCGGACTACGCAAACTATCTGGTGGGTAATGTGCTCGTCAAAGGACTAACTCATCAGCAACGAAAGAAATTCTTCAAAGATGTGAAGAATTATTTTTGGGATGACCCTTATCTCTTCCGAGTTTGTGCTGATCAGATTATTCGGCGTTGTGTTCATGGTGATGAGGCTATGCAGATCTTATACGCATCCCACATCGGTCCCACCGGGGGACACCATGGTGCAAATACCACAGCTCGGAAGGTATTTGATGCAGGATTCTACTGGCCTACGATCTTTCAGGATGCTAGGGAGTTTGTGAAAGCATGTGATGCTTGTCAGAGAAGTGGAAACATATCAAATCGCCAAGAGATGCCCCTCACTACCATTCAGATCTGTGAGATATTCGAAGTGTGGGCTATTGATTGCATGAGACCATTCCCGTCCTCTCGTGGAAGTAAGTACATCCTTGTTGCTGTCGACTACGTGTCGAAATGGGTTGAGGCACAGGCGCTCCCCACTAATGACGCACGTGCAGTCGTTTCCTTTTTGCGAAAGCTATTTGCCATGTTCGGTGCTCCTAAGGCTATCATTAGCAATAGATGAACGCATTTCTGCAATTCACAGTTCTCTAAGGCCTTGGAGAAATATGGAGTTACTCACCGATTAGCGACTCCGTATCATCCGCAAACAAATGGCCAAGCTGAAGTGACCAACCGTGATCTCAAGCGTATCCTAGAGAGAACAATAGGTGAGCATAGGAGTAGATGGGCTGACAAGCTCAACGACGCGCTTTGGGCTTTTAGGACTGCTCACAAAACGCCTACCGGACTTACACCTTATAGGCTAGTTTATGGCAAAGCGTGTCACCTTCCTGTCGAGCTAGAGCATAGGGCATATTGGGCTTTACGTTGGTCTAATTTTGATTTGTCAAGTGCAGGTAATGAAAGGAAGATGCAGGTAAATGAATTGGATGAGCTACGGGAGGATGCCTACACGAATGAGTCAATCTATAATGCGAGGATGAAGAGAAGGCATGATGAGCAGATATCTACCAAGGAATTCAGCATTGGCGACAATGTGCTATTGTACAATTCACGTTTGAAGCTGTTTCCAGGTAAGCTTAAGTCTCGATGGTCGGGACCATTTACTGTTTCCCAAGTGTTCCCCTATGGGACGGTCGAATTAGAACATTCATCGGGAAACTTTAAAGTAAATGGGCACCGAATAAAGCTTTATACTGATCCATCCATCGAGCAGGTTTGTGAGGCTACATTTAGCCTGGCCCCCGTCTCGGTTTGATTATCTTGGGGCCGAGTCTAGCTGGAGGCTCGAGTTTGCATTCTAGCGCTTGCGGGAGGCACCCCGTCAATAATGATTACTTTCTTTTATTGTTTATTGTTAGTTCTGTCTTTCGTTTTTGCATATTTAATAAGTTGAAGTCCTTCTTAGAGTAGTTTATTTGCATTCTTATTACCTATATTTGATTGTCTTAGTTTATATAGGTCTTAGACTGTTTTCGCATTAAATAAGTCCCCTTTGCATTGAGTTTGTGTCTTAGGATTGCATGCTTGATGTTATTGGTGTTTTTTTTCAAAGGTTATAAGCTTAAGTTCTTTCTTGCAATTGCCTTTTGACTTTTTGTGTCTTGTTTAGCATAATTAAATTCTCAATTACTTGCATTTCGTAGCTTAATTTCTTTTACTGTTTAACTTTAATAAAGCCTAATCATAGCATCTTTTACTCACTTGGTTCGTTGTTTCGTTATTTCAGGTTTTCGGGTGCTTAATTCAATAAAAGTGTGAAGGCAGTTTGACCTTTTAAAAGTCAACTCTGAAATTTTCTTTTCATAGTCTTTTGCATCTAGTTAATTCATAGTTTTCATTCGATTGCATGTTATAAATTCTCTTGCAATTGTTCATTTAGCTAATTCTAGGTTTTTGGCAATGCGTTGAGCTTTAATTTTATCATAATTGCTTAGCAATTGTCACATGCAATTTTTTTTAATTTTAGTCTTAAGTTTCGTTGCAAGATGGCCGAAATATGACTAAAAATATGTACAAAATATGTCATAACAATATATATATATATATATATATATATATATATATATATATATATATATATATATATATATATATATATATATATATATATATATATATATAGGGTCGGGATCAATGGGGTACCATGTTAGACTGGGGAACCGGAGTCCACCCATGTTTGGTTATAAGTTAAAAAAGGGTAATATAGTCAATTAGGTTTATTTAATAGATGACAACTAATAATTTAATAAATTCCTTAATTATAGGGATTTACTTCCATAACAATATCTCTAATAAATTTCAAAGGGTTTTAGTGAACATGTTCAGTCGGCTTTGACAATAGGTGTTAGTGAACATGTTCAATCAGATTCGACGATAGGTTTTAGTGAACATGTTCAATCGACTTCGACAATGGGTTTTAATGAACATGTTCAATCAGATGTGTCAAATAAATGTATTTATTATTTTCATCAAACCGTTCGAGATGGTTCAATTTCATATACACATTATTGAACATGTGCAATCAGAGTTTATTGTGTTTTTAGTAGCTTTTAACCGTTTTGGTGATAAACCAATATTGACGGTATTGAACATGTTCAATCGTTGTTTATGGCGTGTTTTCATTGCACATGTTCAGTATAAGTGTAATGAATGATATTAACTGAAATGGAGATTTTCATGGGATACACGAAATCTTTGATTCTAATTTTAAATTTTCAATACCATTTTTAACCCCAATATTAATTAATGTGGGAAATAATTTTAAACAAATTTATATTATATTTTAATAATTTTAGTGATATATGATTGGCTATAAATGGTTTCCTGGTACCCCAGTCTAACATGGTACCCCATTGATCTTGAATCTATATATATATATATATATATATATATATATATATATATATATATATATATATATATATATATATATATATATATATATATATATATATATATATATATATATATATATATATATATATATATATATATATATATATA
>JAANYP010003774.1:17669-61408 GCA_020465985.1 Centrapalus pauciflorus | reverse complement strand
TATATATAGGGAGGTTCAATGGAAAACCACCGTGCACTTGAAAACTTGTGAAAACCACACTGCACCACCACAAATGCATCAAATTCCCCGCGTGATGCATCAAAATCACGCGTGATGCATCAAATTTCCTGCGTGATGCATCAAAATCTCGCGTGATGCATCACCTTATTTACGATCATGCCACCGCGTTTTTCATGAAATACACCAAATCGGACGGTATGCGTAGGTTTCCATAGTTTTCACGTGCATAGTGGTTTTCCATTGAACCCAACCCTAATATATATATATATATATATATATATATATATATATATATATATATATATATATATATATATATATATATATATATATATATATATATATATATAGGGCTATACTATATTGTTAATATTGTGTATCTCATTGTATCCTTTTCTAAAGTTTGCATTATAATAAAACCCTAATCGTTTGGGTATATCTATTTCATCAAGAATCTATCCGGTAATTGTACAGGACAAAGGACAAATAAGGAATCATATATTATTTCGTAATTGAAGTGGATGTACACGTATGTACTCTTAATGAAGCGTGTGTTATTGGATAATTTGGCTCTTCACTTGTGTATTTGATCATAGACATGATTTTTTTCTACCTTTGGTTGTGCTAGTTCATCTGTTCATGCTCGAATATAATATGCTTTGCTTATGTTACCCTACTAGAAGTTATTTTACTGTAGCTATCAACAATTATTACAAACCCTAACCGGCGTTCCCCTCCATCGTCAACCACCACCGACTGCTATCCCACCACCACGGTTCCCTCCCCTGCCTCAGTCATGACTTCTCTCCCACGAAGCCCTTCCTTCACCATAGTTACCGCCTACCATATTGTTCCTATGAGGTTTGTTTCTACCATATCGAAGGGTTATAACAGCTTTGTTTCTGATTTGTTTACCAAATCAAAGGCTGTGAATCTGTGATTGATAATTTCTACAAAATTAGTTTCAGATTTTGTTTCCACCAAATCAACAAATTGCCATTGTAACCTTCCAGATTTCATTCTACCGTATCGAAGGGTTGTGATCGATTTATTTCCAATTTGTTGAACCAAATTGAAATTGACATGCAACACTACCGTTTGTTTCTGTTTCTAATTCTGGATTTGTTTGATTTGTTTATACTTTCTAGTCTTAAATCAATCAAATTTGTGGAATCGAGTTGTTTCTGATTTTGTAATAGATCAAATTTGTGGAATACTTATGTTAGAAAATGATTTTGTTATGGAAATCTATTTATGATAAGTTGTAGAATCGTGTTATTTGATTTTGAAATTGATCAAAATTTGTATCGTTTGGGTTTTGGTGTTTTTGTAAAAAATTTGATTTCTGCTTTGGTGTTTTTGTACACAGTTCTCAGGAGTATTCTTATACAAAGTGCCGGTCCTAAACATTTTTATGCCGAGTGCAATATTAAAGAATATTGTCTGTTTATAATTTTTTTTTAAATACTACATACTATTTTTAAAAAGGCTTGTTATGTTGTTTGATTAAAAAAATTAGACAATAATTATTTGATTGAGAAGTAAAACGAATTTTCTTCTAGCACAACTTGGTATTAATTTTAACATTAATATTCTTTTGTCACTTGTTACATTTTCTGAGTTCATTGTTCTCATCATCCAACATTATAATTTTTGTCATTGACAATGAAAATATATTATAGAGCTATAAACAAACTGTTCGACGGGAATTTGTTTATGTTCATTTATTTATTAAACGAATGAACGTGCACACAAATTTGTGTTTGTTTAACTAAATGAACAAACATGAATACTGACTTCGTTCATTCAATTTTTATGTTCATTTGTGTTAAATGGTTATTATTTATGTTCGTTTGTTTGTTTGTTTGTATTTATTTGTTCATTTATATTCGTTTGTTTGTTTTCATTTAATTAATTGTTTATTTATTTCGTTCGTTTATGTTCGTTTAACGATTGTTTACCGTTCGTTTATGTTCGATTATAAGTTAAAGGACGAACATAAAGGAACACAAACAAGACGAATCCCTTAAACATAATGAACGAAAACAAACATAAAATATCGTGTTCATTTATGTTCGTGTTCATTTATTTGTTGTGTTAAAAGTAAACAAACGAACATGAATATATCATCGTTCTTGTTTGTTTACAATACTAGATATGAATATGAACAACAAAAAATTACAAAACAAAGCTTAATATATTATTTATTAGACTGAAAACTTAATGTCTCTCGAAGATTTAATGCCGTGGGCGGTAGCCCGTGTGGCCCCATCTAGAGCCGCCTATGCTTACGCAACCAACTTACATGGTCAAGTTTTGATTCCTCAAACATAGATAATTAATTTCTTTTCTTAATTTCTCCGCAGTCTACAAACTAAATGCCTTGTTTGGCTTGTAGAATTAAATTTGAAGGACTTGAGAGTTAATTTCAATACTTATGCAAAAAGATGCTGAATATGTTATGGTTCCTAAAAACATAATAGTAACAATAGAGTGCTAGGTTTTTCATAAATCATGACTTTCAGAGGGTTATGTTGTTGTGGTCAATTGCTTGTGCACATTTCACTGGGATTTGCATTTAAAATCCTGTGTTTGGTTCGCAGATTTCAATAAGAATTTAAAATCCCAGAATTTCTTAAATCGCTCCCTTCTTTGTTATTCAAAATCCCAGCCTCCCCCCTAGGATTTTAAATCTCAGTTACCTTGCAAATTAACAAAATTTTTCAATAAGATAATGCAAATTATTTGACAAAATCCTGACAAATGCAAATGCTGCATAATGCAAATCCTTTGACAAAATGCAAATCCCAGGAAAAAAAAATCTGCGAACCAAACGCCCCTTTAGTGTTAAGCCGCGCAGGGCTGTCTATGATCAGTGAGGAAATGCGGTTTACCATTGATTGATCTTTAACTAATGTACAGAGAGTTGTTTAAGAATAACAAGTAGAATCAAAATTGCATGTGAAGTTGCAACAAAATCAATGGAAGCATCATGGATTACCCACAAATAAAGTTTCTTGCCTTTCATTGTGAAATGATTAAAGTTTATTTTTTTAAAATTTCTTTAATTAACTAATATGTCAAATCAATAACACAAATTTGCATGGATTATAATGACTTCTATATAGATAACTTTTTTTAAATATAATTTTATATTAAATAAAAAATTGGAAACAAATGATATAATTAATAACAACAATTAAGGGAGTTATTATCGAAAAAATCATCCAAACTTTTATGATTTTTTCAGTTTAACCACTCAATTTTTTTTTCCAACCAAACAAAACACTAACTTTTTCAATTTTTATTGGTTTGACAATTATACGTGTTATCACATGTGATTCGGTGTCGTGGCAATTACGTGACGTTTTTTATCATTGGAAAAATAATTCGAACTTCCAAGATTTTTTTGGTTTGACCATCATTCTCTTAAACTAAAAATTAAAACTCCGAGAACCAATAATTCAATGTAATCAAACATATCTTTTCATATTTTTATCAATAACAATAATATATCAAATTAAAATCAATTCATTTTTATTTTTAAGTTTTTTCAAGATTTTATAAACTCCAAAAATAAACCCAATTTAAGTTTCAAAATTGCTTATGAAATTTTATAATAAAATTTTGGTTTTTAATTCTATTATTTTTACTTTTTAAAATTTCATTTAATTATATTATTACTATCGTTAGTGATTACTATTTAATTAATAAATTTTATTTATTTACATTCCTTTAAAACATTCAAACCCTAACAAACTTGATGAATACTATAGATGCTTACAGAATCAAATTGATTAGAATATATTTGATGAAGTAGAAGAGGATGATAACGAAGAAGCAGAAGAGATCAATGAAGCATCGTTGTTGATAAAAACAATATGATGATAAAAAAAAAAGAATCAGTTTTCTTGAAATTAATGTTTATTTTAATCATTTGATGTTATGAGCAATATAATAATAGAAATTACAAAAATCTGAACATCAATTAAATTAGAGATTAGATCACGAAAAACTAATAGAGTGGTTAAAGAAAAAGAATTATGAAAGTTCGAATGGTTTTTTTGATGATAACTCTAATTCATAATTAACAACAATTGACGGGTCAAACGAGTTACCTGTCAAAAATGAATGGTTAAACCAATAAATTTGAAAGTATATTGATTAAACTAATTGAAAATAAAAAGCGTAGTGATTTGATCGGTTGAGAAAAAGATTGAATGGTTAAACTGAAAAAAATATAATAGTTCGGATGGTTTTTTCGATAATAACCCAACATTTAAAAGTAGAATATTATAATTTTATTATAAATTATACGATTGTTTTCTTCTTATTTGTTTCAAATCTTTTACATACTTTTTTTTGTTTTACTTTTATCACCAATTATAAATTATTTATGTCAATAACTTAAATATATTTGAACTCATTTGTTTTAAAATGTATTAACATACATTTTTCTATTAACTACCATTTATAATGTAAAATTATGAAACTTTAGGAGATGAAAACTCAATTCTCTTATGGGGATTTCGATCCCGAATTGAAACAGGGATGATGATATAAACTCATTCTCTGATGGGGATGGGGAGAAGATTGAGAAGCAAAATGGGGAGGAGAAACGAAATCCTCGTCCCCGTCCCATTGTCATGCGTAGTTCCTTTAAACAATATAAAAAAAAACAAATAGTATGTTGTTGTTATCTTCGACGATTAGCCCTTGTGATAATCATATAAACTAGAGGTGTGTATCGGACATTTCGTCTAATAGTATAGTACAAATGCAAACAGTGTTTCGGTTTCAGTTATCCAGTCTTCGGTTAACGCGGTTCAGTCCACGATCACTCGCAAATCGATCCATGGTTACCCACTATATACTTAAATGAAATAAAAAATTGAAATATAGCTCTTTTAAATGCAAATTCTCTTTAAATACAAATCTATATTTATATATGTAAATAGTAATAAAAGAGTAACTCTACTAATTCCTTGTGAAGCCACGTGTTATCACCATGAATCGACAAGTGAAACCAAGATAATCAGTTTTAAAAATAAGTACAAGAAATAAAAATACATCTAAATATTGGTCATACTAAATATGAATATATAATATATAATAATATATCATATAATTGATACATTATAATGTTATTATGTTGTAAAATTGTTTTTAATTATAGTACAGATACAATCATTTTCTTATGTTGACTATTTGTTTAATGGGTTTAATATAAAAAAACTCAACATGTTTTCATGTTTTTTATGATTTAGTCACTCCGTGTTATTTTTTCCTAAGAAATTAAGTCCTCAAATTATTGTTTTCAATCCCGGTTTTCGGAAAAGTTTTATTTTATTTTTCATAATCAACCCTGACTTTTTCCACAGAAAACCAACATATTTATACTATTTTTCTCCGAAAAATCCACAAATCTGATGACTTTTTAATCTATGATAACACATGTAAATAAATATTTACCTTATAATTTATTATATTTTATATAAACAACATTTTGTGTAAAACACACAGGTAAATAAAGTAATAAATAGTTTATATCAAACTCAATTTTTCATCCTTTATTAGTAAAAATCAATACTCTTATTAAATCATAAAAAAATTGTAAACCTCAACTGATCGTATTATTTCGATTCTATTGTTTTAGATACATAATTAATATACATGGAAATTTTAATTTTTATTATGCACTTTGTATTTAAAGAGATTTCACATTTAGAAGAGCTATAATTTTAAATTTGTATTTGCTTTTAAGTATCCAACGGCAAACACCGGGTTTTAACGGATAACCAAAAGACCGGATAATTAACTAAAACTAAAAATACCATTCACATTTATACTTTTAATGGAACAGAACCGAACCGACATCGAACACCGTTAAATTAAAAGCAGTTGGTGAAATAGCGTTATAAATAGAGGTTCGAGTGATGCTCAGCATAGCTTTTGACGCTTGTGCTTTTATCAAGGCATATTCTTCATTCTTGTACGGAAAAACCCTAATCCCAAATCTTCAATTTCTAATGGCTGTCTCCTTACCTTTAGAACTCCTTACGCATATCCTCATAAGGCTTCCTGTCAAATCCTTGATTCAGTACCGATCAGTTTCAAAAGAATGGAAGTCGTTAATCGACAGCTCTGATTTCATTTCCGATCACAGCCTCCTCCACACTCAGCCGGCGCATCTTTTCGTAAGGTACAGAAATCCAACAGTCGATTACATTTCAATTGTCGATGATGAAACTTTCCCTCGACACAAGTCTGTTCCGTCTTTCCCCCCGGTCATTAAACAACTTTACGATTTAACAACAGTAGGTAGCTCTCATGGCTTGTTGTGCTTCTACGGTGGTTATCTAGAGCCTGATGTACATTTCAAATTCATAAAGGATATGGTTGTTCTTTGGAATCCATCGATTAGAAAATCAATTAATACTTTTGTGCCTATGGTGTTATTTAAGTCATATACAACTGTTCTTGGTTTTGGGGTTTGTCCTGTCAATAGAGACCCTAAGTTGGTCAGGATTGTATTTTCATACCAAAATAAAAGCAATCCTTCCAAGCCTCGGGAAGTTCAGGTTTACTCATTGAGCTCTGGGCAATGGAGAATTCTATCAAGCAATCTGCCTCGACAATCTATTGAAGTTACATGGTCTCAAGTAGCTATTGATAGATTTATTTATTGGTTTGCTCGTGCAAGGAATTTTATAGATTGTGAATTTCGGTATATGAATATGATTTTGTCATTTGATATGGGTAATGAAAGTTTTGGAGTGATAGACCTCCCGAATAGTTTATTGCTCCAGCCTCTCTCACTCATGTACCTTTCTAAGCTTAGAGAGTCTCTTATCGTGCTTGAACATCGTGTGGACAATATGAAAGAAGTTTGTGATGGATGATGGATGATGGTTTCTTTACAAAGTTATTCACCATTGAGGTACCACTTGTGTCGATAAGGACAACTCTTGGATTTAGGAAGAGTGGTGAACCTATAATCGAAACCAAAGGTCATTGTGGACGTCCCTCTGTACTGACTAGACTTGGCGTTTATGAACCCACCTCGGGACGCATTAATGATATTGGGATTATTGGAGAACAAGGCAGCTTCCTTGTGAATTCCTATGTGGAAACACTGCTTTTGCTCAATCGTTGAGATTGTTGTATTATTACATAAGTTGATGAAAATACAGTGGCCGAATTGCAAGGTGTGGAGCTGGATGTTATAGTTTATGTTTTGAGATCGAAGTACAATATCAATTATGTATGTTATTACTCAAGTTAATAAAAAGTTATATTCATCACTTATTGATTGATGCTTGTGTTACCTGTGAGATCTATGATTCTGAAATTAATATTCAATGTTGTCACTCGATGCAAGACGATCTGCTACCTTATAAAGGAAAGTCAAATCTATCAAAGTGGGAGAAACCACTTACATAGCACTCTTATTACTACTTTGATGTTGAAACTAATTTCGCTCATGCAATCATCTGATAGTTAAGACGTGTTTACTTCATTGTTTATAGTTTGTGTTTGGTCCTGGTCCTCTAATAGAGTCAGATAACGATATTTTCATTCTTTTTTGTTGTCACTCGTGAGCAAGAAATGTTTCAAAAAACTGCTTGAAACAATTTTGGCGCAGTCAATATCCCGTAGGATTTGAGGCATATTAGGGGTTTTACAAGTTGGTACGGACAGTGAAAAGTTCCGTTGAATTAATCTTGGCCATTCTTTTCTATATTTCATACATACTTTTTCATGCTCTCTACGTTGTGTTTGATGTATTAATCTTCTATGTTAAATCCTTTAGCTCATAGATAGCTTGCTATGATGAGGATTGCTTACAATGCTTTAAACAAAATCTTTATTGCAGAAGCTAGACTTGTATGCAAAGGTCACAGCTTTATGAGTTTGGCTTCTTAGCCTCTAATTAAACGACTTGATGTGTTTATTTCCATATTTCGAATTTAAAGATACAACTAATGCTTTTTTCACATTAAATTGATTTAATGAAGTTGATGCCTTGATGAATATTGAGAATATTTCAGGGATAGTATTGTAAAATGTTCAATACCTTCCATGAGAACATCAGTGTGTTTTCCATCATAAAACCTAAACCTCATTTTCTTATATTTTCTTTACTATCAAAAAAATCATTGATGAAAATTTTCAAGCTGCTCATTGTACCCTTTTTGATATAATCATTGATGCTTAAACTATTCATTACTGGCTGATCTACTTGGTCGATCAGTAGATGATTCCTATTCCTCCATGGTAGCGTTTCAGATTTTTGTTTTTTCCTTGTATGCATGATTCTTTCTTCCTTGAATAAACATTGGTTTTAAAAAGCACGTATCAGGCGCCAGGCATCCAGTTGATAGCAGAATCGCTTCCATATGCCGTTGCCATGCGATGTCATGATGCGGTAGGAAGTTACTTCCGCCTCGGCCCAGGCGTTGCATCGCCATTTCTGTCGCTTCGTGTAGCTGGTGCCTATTTTTGGCCTTTTAAAGAAAATAATGGGCTCCTCTAGTTTCGTTTAAGCCCGTAAGTTATAAAAAGAAAACGAATAAGCAAAGTCATAATCGGGAACCCTAAGACAAAATTTCAAAATTATGCTGCATCTCTTCCTAGTCTTCTGTTTATCTTCTTCCACTGTGCAACAGGATCTCATCCCTACTGTTCGTTATATTCCAGTCCATCTTCTATATTATTCTCCCTCTTGGTTTCTCCTTAATGGATATATGTTTTTTTTTGTACTGATGAAGTGGTAGAATATGTAAATTTGTGTTAATCATTTTGTATTGTTATGGATTTTGGCGATGGACTTGGAACTAGGAGACTACGTACGTGCTTTGACACAATATATGTTGGTTTATTATATTTTTAGTTGTTAAATATAGTTTCAATATTTTTAATTTGTATGATATATGATACTAGAATAATTCAGAAGTGGTTTACTTATAAGGCGCCTCATGTACGTGGTGCGCGCGAATCGCATTGCGTCTTCTGCCTCACGCTTGCGCCTCGCCTTTTTAAACCAAGGAATAAACGTATTCTTATATCATTAGATTTGATTCCTTTTGCATATATAACCATTAACTGAATCAAACCTGTAACACCCACATTTCCCACAAAATCTTGTCATAATTTATCCTGAAAACCTATCACATCAACTGGTTGATAACATCACGGTAAAGATTTGGCATTCATGAGAAGACAAGTGCTATAGTGTCTCTAGCTGAAGTGATGAAAAATGATGTGTTAGTGTTTGTTTTACATTGCTCGATCCTGAGTATTTGTCAACGTACTGGTCAACCATTTGAAAAAAACAGTTTTTTTTTTGTTTCGGGATCTTGCTTCTTGTGCCAATTCTGCACACTCTTAGGTGTTCTTTGTTTTACATTGCTCGATCCTGAAGTCTTTTTCTTGTCTGCAATAGAACAAAATATCTTTCCATACGAAGATACAAGTGCTCTAAAAGAGCTTATTGCAAAAAACAAACAAGGCCTTAGCCTCTTTTCCTTTGTCTGTGCAAAATCGTTCGATTCGTGAAGTGGGTTTTGGATGACACAGATGCAATGACAAAGGATGCGCTATTTGCTCTTAATTTGTCATGGTAATCTTCAATGTTTAAACTAGCTCAGTTGTGAGGTGTACTTCTGTTTGATGTGTACTTACAGTTGTATGCATCTCTAATGCTGTGATTGAGAGATATACAAATCCAATTGTGAAGTTTACCAATTCAGAATTGCCTTGCTAAGCTCTCTCACGATCAATGAATCTCCATCACTCAACGAATCTTAGCATCCTTCTGTTATATGCATTACTTTCTATGAGGTAACCCTAAACACTATGATTGATGTTTGCCTTTTATTCTGATCATTGCATGTTGCTTATGATTGTTGGTAACTTGTATGTTTTGACAATCATCTATCATTTGAAATTTCTTCTTGTCATCTTCATATTTTTGGTTACATGCTTTAGGCAATCAGGTTTTGGTTATATGTTTTTGGCCATCGATCTGAAAATCGGCAGATGATTTTAGAATTGGATTCAGTTAGAGACAAATAGTGTTGCTTTTATTGGTTCAACGTGTTCCTTGTCATTTGAGATAGATTCACGTAACATGTTGTGCCTTTAGGACTTTAGGTATTTAACTGACTCCTCGCTAGGGAACTCATTATTAGTTGACTTGACACCCTTTTTTCTTGTCAAAAAAAGCATCAGTTTCTCTCTTTAAATCTTTATGTCTAAGTTACCAAAATTGACCATTTTAACCGTACGAAGTTGGGACTTGATGCATCGGTTTCTCCCTTTTAAATTTTAATAATTTGATTCCTAGATATGGCACTCAATTTTGATATTTTGTAGGTATTTAGAAATAACAGTACGAAGTTGGGACTTGATGCATAGGCGAGGTTAGAAATAATTTTTTTGGTTTTGGAATATGGTTTCTGTTGGATGCAGTTCATTTACACCAACTCATCTACATTGCTTATACACAATATACTAGACAAAGTTTATAGAATACTTGCAACAAATTCTTGTCAACTTCTTTGCTTCTACTCGCAACAAATTCTTGTCAACCATTATAAAACCCTATTTCCAGATCATCAATTTCTTACAAAAACCTAAATATTAACATCCCCAAATCAACTATGTCGATCAGGAAACATAAACATACCCATGGAACTCCAAGAGGAGTTCAACAAACGGCTCTCCATGAAATCCTTGATTTGGTACAGATCTGTTTCAAAAGCATGGAAGTCGTTAATCGAAAGCTCTGATCATATTAATGATCACCGCCTCCACCGTATGTGTTGATCAGCCGGAGACTATACTTGTAAGGTACATACATCCCAACACACGCAAGATCAGTTACATAGATGATGAAACTTTACCCCACCAGAAGTTTGTTCCGACCCTTCCGTTGATTGAACAACTTTCCGGTTTAAGAATGGTAGGTAGCTCTCTTAGCCTGTTGTGGTTTTACGGTCTTTAAATGGAGACCGGACATATTTGTTACAAAGCTGCTCTTTGGAATCCTTCAATATAGAAAATCATTTGCTATTTCTATGCCTAACGTGGTATATTGGTCACACAATATTAGAACTGATATTGGTTTTGGTTGTTTATCTTGTCGATAGATTTTAGAATTGGATTCACACTACAAGAAAAAGGGTCAATAGCAGCGACGCCCTTTAGCAGCGACCAAGGAATTAGCAGCGACACCTAAAAAAAGCGGACTCAAGAAGCCGCTAAAGGCTTTAGCAGCGACATATTGTCGCCGCTAATACCTTAAAAAAACGCGCCTCATACTGCCGCCCTCTTTTCACCCTTTTTTCACTTTTCATCTCCCACACTTTTCACCTACTGCAGCCTCATTCCTCCTCCAGCGATTTTTTTCACCTTCTTGCTACCGGTTGCGATTTTTTAAGGTAATCCTTGTATTTTGTGTATTTTTTAGGTAAATATGTGTAATGTGTGTGTATTGGTGTGTTAGGTGTCTCTGATCTCGTCTCTCTCTTTCTGCCGCCAGTACCCACAGAATTCGAAGATGCAATTGAACCATTAAGTTTCAAAGAAGCCATAAACTCACCACAGAGGGACAGATGGTTAAGTGCTATGGAAGAGGAGATTGAGTCATTGTACAACAACCCAGACTTGGGAATTAGTTCCACCACCAAAGAAGCAAAGTGTAGTTGGGTGTAAGTGGTTATACAAGCTGAAAGAGGAATACTTGGAGTGTCAGAACTAAGATATAAGGCAAGATTAGTTGCAAAAGGGTTCACACAAAAGCCTGGAATTGATTTCACTGAAATATTTTCTCTGGTGGTCAAGCATGCCTCAATAAGGGTGTTATTAGCTTTAACAGCAAAGTTAGATTTTGAGTTGGAACAGCTTGATGTAAAGACTGCTTTCCTTCATGGGGATTTGGAAGAAAAATTATGCATGAGACAGCCAAAAGGATTTGTTGAGAATGGTAAAGAGGATTGTGTATGTTTATTGAAGAAATCCTTATATGGACTCAAGCAGTCCCCTAGGAGGTGGCATCTCAAATTTGATGACCATATGACAACTCATGGCTTCACAAGGTGTATGATAGCTGTGTTTATTTCGAAGTCTCCAAGGTATAGTAACAATTACATTTTTGTTTTTTCTACACACAAGAACCAATTAGTTTGAAGTAATGGTTTTTAATTATTGTTATTTCTAGGGTTGTACGCGATTTCCGGCCAGAACTGAGTTCAAGAATTGATTGCTTGATTTTAAGAACTGATTAAAGGTAATTGTTACATATTAATAAGAATCCATTGCTCTAGGCTTGTTCTCGATCTTAATAAGTTCATATAAGGTAATCATTACACATTTATTTTTTCTACACAAAAAAAATGAAGTTTAATGCTTTTGCTTTTGGAATAGATCTTTCGAACCATTATATATTATTTGAGTTTTTGTAGATTACATATGTTATTTCATTTAAGTTTTTGAGTTGTTCTTGGATTTGTGTTTTTTAAACAGGACACATATTCAGCTTATTTAAGATCTTCAGAAATTAATTTGGAGTTGAAAGAGAACATATATCCATCTTATTATAAGTTTTAGGGCTATATTTCTTTGTTAAAAAATTATTTGAACTGACTGCAAAAAATGCTAATAATTCCAAATTGAACTTTGCTAAATGCAGGGGATCAAGGGGTAAGATAGCTACACGAGATATAGATGAATTTCAAAGCTTTTTGTAGTGTTGAAGTTATGTATCTACTTGTCGATTGCGCAAAACACAAACATAAGCACATGATTTAAAATAGACCAAGTAAACTTATATGATATATACATGTTTGTAAACAGTTACTATATTTGAAATGGCATGCCTTAAAAATGTAAAATATAAGGGAAAGATATATGACTCACTTAATAGTTAATTTGGTTCATTGTGCAGGAAGGAGTGATGCAACCCATGATGAAGAGACTTAGAAGTATGCTAGCATTCTATCCAATTTAAATACATGCAGGTTGCTCGCAGTTTTTTTAGCCCTTTATTAAAACCATTTGGTTGGGTTTTGCCTTTTCCAATTGTATGTAAAAGGTATTAAGATGCATATTAGTTCAGTGGCAGGTTCTTTTTAATACATAGTCAATGCCTTTAAGATGTTTAAGGGATTATTGATTAGTGAAATAGTAAATTTTTGGACAGAAAAGGAAACAACTTCACAACTAAAATTTTGAAATTCCTCTGATACCAAAAACTTGCTAAATAAACAGTAGTTTTGAATTGCAAGGCAGTAAAGAAAAAATCCCACTTCTGAGGGGTTTGTTGTTTCACATCGACTGTCGTATTATTGACTAGTACTAAACCTTGATGAAATTCTCATTTTGATTTTTGCATATAGAGATCTTTCCAACAACAAAGGAATTAAAGCGAGTCTTCCACCATCTATTCAGAATTTGAAGAACTTGACGACGTTGTAAGAAATCCATATTGTTTCTCAAGCACAACTGTTTAGAGCTTTGAGATGCCATTTCTGTAATTTTATAATGTATTTAAATGTAGCATGTATTGCCTGTTTGGCAGCAGATTTCTTGTCCAAGAAACAATGAGTATATGGCTGAAAAATGGCTAATGCTACACCACACTCCATTTACCTTTATTTTTTGTAATATACATGTATTTTTGTGAAGTGTGATTTCTTCATTCATCTTGGTACAATGTTCGCAAGAAAAGCCCTTGTCGGCTGGCTTAGGTTGAAGCAGCCATACAGGATATGTTCCAAGCTTCTCATATCCAGGTTGGTGATGAAGAATTGCCGTTAGTGTAAAATTTGGATCTTCAGAAGCTATCCTTATCTTTTCACTCCCAGCTGTATCTTGTATCTAAAGGACAGTCAAATTCATAAGCAAATCCGATCTTTTGTAGGGTAATAGATTGTGAATATTTGATATTCATGAATTAGACTCCTTATCAACCGTCATAACTTCTAACTTAAGCAAACCATCACATGGATTGAAAAGATGGAACATACATACTGTCATACTGATGACGAAGACCAGTTAATTCTAGTTGTGCAGCTTTTAACTGTGGACGTCACACCTAATGCTGGTGGGGATATTCTAGTGAAAGGACCAACTTCATATTTGAACAGATTTCCCCAATATAAAGCTTTTAAAGGTTGAATTGAGCATCAAACTTTATTGATTCTAACTTTTGCCAGAAGCATAAAATGGCAAACACTGTCTAGTACTAAATTAAAGTGTCTCTTTAATTGCATCATCAACCATCATGTAATCTACTTAACAATTATGCCTTATCAGGTTATGCCGAGTTGTTCTAAATTGAGGGCGTGTTTGTTTGATGAGTTTAAGAAGAAAGGAATGGGTGTGACTTTCAGAAGCATAAAATGGCAAACACTGTCTAGTACTAAAGTGTCTCTTTAATTGCATCATCAACCATCATGTAATCTACTTAACATTTCTGCCTTATCAAGTTGTTCTAAATTGAGGGCGTGTTTGTTTGATGAGTTTTAGAAGAAAGGAATGGGTGTGGGTTTAAAAATATATGCTAGTTTGATTTATTGTTTGAAACCAAAAAATATGTTACCAACAATTTTTTTTTTAAATATTTTTACAGTTTTTATAGTAACATTTTTTAAAATTTATCAAAAATAGCAACGATTTTTTTATTTCATTACCAATAAGCAACGTGTCGCGTGTGAGGGTGACTTGGAAAATGGTTTAGTTGGCCACTAACAACTTCTTTTTTATTACCAAAATAACAACATACTTTCATCTTTTTATGGATGACAACAACAAATTGAAAGCTGTAATTGATTTGAATAATTAGCCATGGTGGGTTCTTTCTTCCTCAACAATGAAATAAACTCAAAGCTCCCCTTCTTCTTCCGGAGACGACTACACGGTTCCATGACCATCGCCCGACAGGTATCCACTTTCAATCCTCTTGCCTCTCGTGTTTGAAACTTTTACTTATGTATGCATTAACTCCAGGCCTACCTTCTATCTTGACTCATCATAAATTTATTTCCATGTATTCATACTGCATTAGTATATTTCATTCATCCAATCTAATCTTTTATGTGGCATCGTATTTTAATTTCTATTGAATTAATACATGGCGCTTCCACTTATGCAAACTCATTGGACATGCACATCACTTGTACAATGGTTTAAATATGAGTTGTTTAGTCCTTACACCTCAGCTAGAAAGATCTGTTGGTTGGTGCAGAGGAGATCAAGGATTTATTGATATAACAACAGATTGTAAGATTCAATGTTAGACTTTCAGATTGCATAGGAAATGCTCACTTAATGCTAGAGCTTCTAGTGTTTGCTTTAGTTTGTCGGAATTAGGATACACTTACTTATCTTTTTAATTCGTGAGAGGATAAAAAGATACTTATATACAAGCAGTCACTACAAGAAAAACCCTCAATAGCGGCGACATGCATTAGTGGCGACATATTTAGCAGCGACACAAAAAAAAACGCGGATAGGTGCTAATACCAGAAAAAAAAGGCGCCCAACCTGCCGCCCCTTTTTCACCCATTTTCACCTTTAACTCTTTCATCTTTTCGTCTTCTCTCCTCCTCTCCTCCTGCGATTTTGCTCTCCTCACTGCCAGCGGCCGGTTGCTGTTTTGTAAGGTCAGGATTGCATTTTGTTTATTTTTTAGGTATATATATGTAATGCGTGTGTATTGGTGTGTATTAGGTCGTTGCTCTCATCTCTCGTCTCTTAGAACTACTGTCTCTCGTCTCTCTGTCTCTCTGTGCTGTGGTCTCTCTCTCCCCGTGGTTTCTCTCTAATGGTATGTATTTTAAATGTATTTAGTGTTAGTGTGTGTACTAGTTTATGACCCACGTATTACGTGGATATTTTTAATTAAATTTATTTATATAAAATGTATATAAGTAAAAATAAAAAATAAGAAATAATACTTGTGTTTATCTATTATTATTTATAGATTAAAAAATAGAGTATATTTATCTTTTTTAAAAATAATAAATTGTATTTATCTTTTATTTTTTTATAATAATAAGTTGTAATTATCCTTTTTGGTGAAACGTAAAGGTGACACATGACATTCGATGTTTTCCTTTATTATATATAGTAATAATAATTTCCATAACAAATTCAAATGTCGACATTTGGATCTAATTATGATCATTATGGATAAGAATGATAGATATTTATTTTAGGTAAACATTAATTTAATATATTATAAAATCCAATTTATTAGTAATTAATTAATAAAATAAAATAAAATCAAAATTTAATGCAATTAAGTTAAGACATTAAATTTGAATTAAGAGGTGGGAAAATATTTTTTCTTGCATTGTAGAAGGTGTTAATTTAATATCGAAGCGACACGTGACATAAATGGTTTTGCTTTAATATAATAGATATGTTCGAGACCCATGTATTACATGGGTTGATTTAGAAAGTATATAAAATTTTTATATTTTAATAAATTATTATAAAATTTATATATAATTAAAATAAAAAAAATTGAAAGCTAGTCAAATTAAAAATAATAAATACTTAGTTGCTTGATATTACATATAAAATATTATTATATTATATCATTAAAAACATATAATATGTGTTTGCAAAAGAATATTTCTTTTAATTTTTATTAACTTCAAATATGAAATATCAATGTAAGAAACAAAAAAGTTTCCATTACGTGAATGTGTGTATATATATATATTTTGAAACATTAAAATATAAAATGGAATATCTGAAAATTAATAATAAAAAATTATCATATTCACAATTGAAGTTTTATCATCTAATTCTTAACTATTATTATCTAAGTTAAATATTAAATATTGTTAGAAAAATAATTAACACAAAGTTTTACTTTATTTACTACACTTCTACATTTAAATTCAAATTTTTACATTTGAATTTAACTATGATCATTAAGGATTACATATTTATTTTGTGTAAACATTATTTAGTATGTTGCAATATTTAATTTAATATTAATTCATTAATGAGAAAAAATTAAAATCAAAATTTAATGTAATTAAGTTAAGGTAGGAAATTAGGAAAAAGAGGCGGGAAAATGAATTTTTCGTGCATTATGGAAGCGACACGTGGCATAAATGGTTTTGCTTTATTATAATATATAGATATAGATTTGTATGTATTTTGAGAATTAGTGTGTGTATTTGTATGTATTTTGTTTATTAGTGTGTGTATTAGTGTGTTGTGTATATTAGTGTGAATTTTGTAATAATGTATATGGTTTATATTTAGTGTGTATTTTGTATAAATTAGTGTATTTGTGTATGACTAGTGTATATATTTAAAAAGTGTGAAAATATTGATATAGGTAAAATATGTATGGTTTTGTTAAAATTATTCGTAGGTTTGTTTAAAGAATTTTTAAATAAAAGTTTTAGATTTATCAAAATTAGGTTTTTTTTAAGTATTTGTTTAAATATTTTTAGAATTATTGTGTTTTAAGTATTTATAAAAAGTTTTATACGTATTTAGTATATTATTGTGTGTGTATTTATATGTATTTTGTGTATTAGTGTGTGTATTTATATGTATTTTGTATATTAGTGTTTGTTTATGTGTATTTTGTATATGTTTATGGTAAAATAATGTAGATTTACTAAAATTACAAGTAAAAATTTATATATGTATTTTTTTAGGTAAAAAGAAAGCAATTTACTTGTATTGTGTATATTTGGTGTCTATTATGTATAATTTTAGTGTGTATTAGTTTATTAATGTGTGTGTGATTGTTTTAGGTAAAAAAATATTATGGATTGTTAAAATTAGGTGTATGTTTATATTTTATAAATTTGTTAATCTAGTATATTTGTTGTTTTTTGATAAAATTATATTATCATTATTTATTTTAAGGTGCAATTATATGTTTGTAGATCTATTGTGTAAATATTTGTATAAAAGTTTGTAGATTTGTTGTGTAATCATTAATTCATTAATTTAGTTGTGTTTGTTGATTTAAATGGTTTTAAGATAAAAGTTGTAGATTTATTAAAATTACGTTAAATTATTTGTATTTTGTAAACATATTTGTAGATTTATTGTGTAATTAAATATTTATAAATTTGTCAATTGTTTATAAATTATTTAAAGATTTTATTGCATAAGTGTCCACACTTGCCATTTGTATCCTTAAAACTTTTGAATGTGAATTGAAGATTTTAATTAGTGTATACATATCATATTCCTAGTGACGGATTCTTTTATATAGTTGAGCGAGCTTTATGCTTATATTAATTATTGGATCTTCTAAATTGAAAAGACTAATAATTGTGGTATATACTTTTTGTATGTTTTAATGTGTAACTATTTTATTAGTGATATGAATGGTTTATTTCTATAAGAAATGAGAATATATATTCTTAAACTAGTGAAAGGTGTTTGATGTGTGTTTGAGCTTAGAATATATGCCCGTCCGAAATTGATTACGTAATTATTTTCGGATTGTCCCTGTTTTGGGACTGCTTTTTGGATACTTTATCTCATTTAGGATGTGAATATGTATTACATGATTGGTTGTTTAAGAAGGATTCAGCTGCAATTTTCTCTTTGCTTCTCGGGTATATATAGTTCTATATATACTTGGGAGCTCAGGGAAAATGCTGATGAATTTTTCTTAAACAGGCAACCGTGTAATGTGCATTCGCATTTGAGGTAAGGTATTCGAAAAGTGGGTTTAGAAGCCTACCCGTGTAAACAATCTATCCGTGTTTGATATTTCTTTCCATTTCGAGACTGCTTTTCTTAAACAAGCAATCGTGTATGTTTCAGTTAGACAATGTCCATCGATAAAACCTGGACTACTGTTGAAAATCGTAATTCTCCTGAGTTCCAATAAGGACTCGACTCTTTTGTTGAGAGATCCATAGCACACGTCGATGACAGAGGTCAAATTAGATGACCATGTAGAAAATGTGGGAACAACAAGTTCACAAGAATTTCAATAATGAGATCTCATATACGTATAAATGGTTTCTTTCGATCTTATATTACATGGGTCTATCATGGTGAAAGTAATTCTCCGCCTCCGGTTGTAGATGACGTAACTCCAACTAACGAGATGGCTAGTGTTATCGACAACGTTATGGGCGAGTTCAGGGGAAACAATACTAACCACGATGAAGGGAACTCAGATCCGGAGGATAGGGGTGTCGATGAAGGATTTCTTAAGTTATTAGAAGAAGTCAATGCTGAATTATATCCTGGTTGTGCTTGGTTTTCTTCCCTCGACTTTTTAGGAAAACTAATGCATATCAAGGTAAACAACAAATGGACTAGTAATTCATTTGATCGACTCCTTGTGTTGTTGCACTCTGCATTTCCGAAAGAAAACAGGGTTCCCACAACACATTATGTAGCTAAAAATACTACAAAAGATTGGTTTGGGTTATGAATCGTTACACGTGTGCAAAAACGATTGTTTTCCCTTCTGGAAAGAAGATAACTCGTTACAGTATTGTCCTGTTTGTAATGAGAGTCGGTTGGTCGATGAAGACACAAAGCTGATTTTCTTGTAGTGTTAATCAACCCATGTATTACATGGGTTGATTTAGAAAATACATATTTTTTATATTTTAATAAATTATTATAAAATTTATATATAATTCAAATAAAAAATTGAAAGCTAGTTAAATTAAAGATTTTTTAAACATGTTTCAGTGTTTCTCGAAAACAAAATTTTTATAGCTTTCAAGATTTAAATAGCTTCGAAATGAATTTTTTTATTCATTTAATATGTGTCTTGATTTGCTAATAATTAAATCTATATATCATAAAACTCAAGGTTATTTGAAGTTCAAATTTATTATAAAATTTAATATATTATTATTGTTTATGTTTTACTAAAATTTTTAATTGTTTTAAAAGTATACATAACTTGCAATAATATTATTTTATTATATTATATTTTTAATCTATTAATAAAAAAATAGATATAAATTCAAATTTCGTTATAACGTAAGTGCACCACATACCTTGTTGATATAAAAAAAAATTTGTTATATATTAAATATTTATAAAAAGGTGGAATTCCTTAAGAACCCGTAATTTCTTTTTTGAAAATTGATATACAATAAAAACCAATAAAAATATGAAATACAGTCAAAATCATTGAGTCAATGGTAAAAAATGAGATTCATTTCAATTATTTATTTAAATATATTATTTTATGACTCTTACATATGCGATTTATTTCAATTATTATCTTCTTATTATTGATTTAAAAATGTTGAACCTTTAGTCTGTTTTGTTTGTTATTGTGTTATCATCAATAATCTCATAGAAATCAAATAAAATTTAAATGATGATTATTTTATATTTTTAGTTTTTATAAATTATATTAATTTAAATTGTATAAATTTGTTAAAGACCTTAAATTAAACTGCATACAAGTTTTCTTATTGAAGATGTTTTAATTAATAATACATATTTATTGCCTAACTGACTAAAACTTGATACAACAATTCTAGCGTCAACTTAATAAATAAATATTAATTAAGATTATTCGAAATTAAGTTATTTTAAAATATAAATTTTGCAACATTTATTGAAGTTTTGGAAAATATTAATACATAATTTTAATAAAGAAAATACATTTTGAAATTTGAATGATTATTTTTCTTAATGTGTGGTCAAAGTTTCATAACTAACATATAAAGATTTGATAATAAAAAGATTTTAAATTTTATTGTATACCAAAGTATTTAATTATTATTTCATAGAATTCTTTATTCTTTCGGACATTTAAAATTTAATTATTTTATTGATCTTTTAAATGAAATATTTTATAATTAAATTCTTTTATTTTACTATTTTTAAAAATTATTTACTATTTGCGACATTTAAACATGAAGTTTATTATTTTATTGATTTTTTAAATATTTTAATTTTAGCTTGTTAATTTTGAAAATTTTTAATGAATCTTAGTTGTAATTTCAATTAGTTTAGGAAACAAAAATAATAAGTTTAAATACTAAAGTTTAAATTAAATCAATAAATGATATGCATGTTACTTAAATTAATGTTCATTTTTATTTTTGGAAAAAAGAGCTTAGTGTATTAGGAAGATGACATGTGGCAAGCATTGTTCTCATTTATTATAATATATAGATGGTATGCATTCTCCCCCTTTATTTAAAGGGAAAATTATGCAAAAAAAAAAAAAAAAATTATCAAATTAAGTATAAACTTTTTTCGATTAAGTCTCCATTTCTTTTTTTTTTTTTAGATAAGTCTTTAAACTGTATAAACTTTTTAAATTCACCATTTCCCCTTTGACCTGTTACAATACGTTAACATGGTTAAACCTATTTTGTAAAAACCATCAAAGTATAAAATGAGCAGTACTGTTTTTAAATTTTTTTCAAACTTATCAAAACGATTATGCCTTCCTATTTAATTTTGAAATATTAAATAAATAGTTATAGAATGCTGCGTTCGAAAAAATTGAAAATCTACTGGTCATACTTTTTTATTCGGAAATATTAAAAAAATTACGATAATCCATGATGTTTTCCAAACGAAAAAAACTACAATATATATTTAAGATCAAAACTTAAAAGTTGATGCATTTTGTCATTTTTCTGGTTGGAAATAATTAATTGTACCATTTTTCGTTTGTATACATGAAATTAGTTGTAGTTTTATACACTCGAGATTTTCAAAATCAGAATGAATCATAGATTTATCCATTGGAAACAATTAACAGTTGATTGAAGTTTTTTTTGTTCGAAAAATTAAAAATCGAATTGGAACCGATCGAAAAAAATCAAAGTAGTTTATTTTCTTTTATCGAAAATTAAAAACTCAAAAGAGTTAATATGATAATATTAAATAAATAATGATATGATATATAATCATTAATAAATAATCACAATATAAAAGTAAAATAATCCAAAGTAATTATAAAGTAATTTTAAATCTTACGAAAAATTTAAAATCGCAAATAAATAATTTTAATGTAATTAAAAAATGTTCAATAATAATAATAATAATAATAATAATAATAATAATAACAAAATGGGCAAATTACCAAGAAAGGTAATATAAAATTCAAAAATTGCCAATAAAGGTAATGTAAAATTTTTTAGGCCAAGAAAGATATCATAAAATTCAAATTTGACAAAAAAGGGTATTGATGACAAATTAAGACGGTAAATTTGTAATTTTATGTTCCCTTTTTTGGTAAGCGAATAATATTTGATTATCTTTCTTGGCCTAAAATTTGAATTTCATGTTCTTTCTCGGCCAAAATAGAATTTTATATTACCTTTCTTGGCAAAAAAAATTTTACAATACCTTTATTGTCAAATTTTGTATTTTATATTACCTTTCTTGGTAATTTTCCCTAACAAAATGGATGGGGACATAATCCAAAAAGTTTTATACTTTGATGGTTTTTTACAAAATAACTTAAGCATGATAACCTGCTTAGCATGTTGCAAGTTACATTTAGATTGATTCTATGAGTTTTAATCGGTTTGGGAATTTATCTAAAAAAAATGAAAGGGAGACTTAATCGAAATTTGTTTATACTTTGATGGTTCTTTGCATAATTTTCCCTTATTTAAAATAGTGGTGATGAGAAACACTTTAATCTCGGATCTTGAACGGCTGAATTCAGACCCTGATTTCATTTTATGTTTTAATATAAATTATATATATAATTTAATTTTACAATGTATAAAAATCATTATGTTTTACATAATATATTAATTAATTTTTATGACTTTCCAATAGATTAAAACAACGTTGTCAATATAGAAATCTTACTTAAGATCGTTTTTGTATTTGCAAATCGGATCGTAAGATCGGGGTCCTATCAAAATAACATGTCTTTTTATGTGTTATAATTAACATTAATGATTAATATGTCATATTAATGAAATACTTATCTAAACATTAAATGTTGGTTCAATACAACTCTTATAATTAACACATATGTTTATCTTTTTTATTTAACAAAGTTGACTCATTTATAATTTTTTATTTATGCAAAAGTAGGGCAGGAGGTGGATACTAAGATCCTATCAACAAGAGATCCTAATAAGGATCATATCATTTTTGTCGATCATGATTGTAAAAATCGCAAGATCTTAAGATCAAGATCGGGATCTTACAATCATTGTTTAAAATACTATTGTTTTATTTTTCATATTGGTTTTATAAATATTTTGCATACATTTTTTTATTTTAAATTTATTACAAATTATGAATTATTTATGAAAATAACTCAAATATGTATTAAAATTTATTCACATAAACTTTTCTACTACAATATTATTTATAATTTAACTCTTTAAATTTTAATAGATTGAAAATTTTGATTTTCCGATTGGAACGAGAATAAGGATATAAACTCATTCCCCGACGGGGATGGAGACGATGATTAATAAGTGAGAATTTGGATGAGAAATGAAATCCTTATCCGCTCCCCCATTACCATCCCTAGTTCCTACAGACGATATAAAAAACCAAATAGTTATTGTTATCCTCGACAATTAGCCCTTGTTATAATATTATTTATGATTAATCATGTAAGCTAAAGCTGTGCACGAGTCGGTTCTGTTAATATTACAAATGTAAGCCATGTTTTCGGTTTTAAATATACGGTCTTTGATTACCCTGTCGTTTACATTAAATAGTTTATATAAACTGAATCGAACCGACCGTACACATCCCATGTCCAATACCATCAAAAGAGGTCAGTGAAATTAGTAGTCATCACCGGTTTGTTTTATGAGATCGATGGTTTTCTTGGTTTGGTTTTTTCGGTTTGAATTTTTTTTTTCCTAATTAATTCGAGTTCGGTTTGGTTTGGTTATAAAACCAAATAAACCATATATTCAATATCCAAAAGAATCTATAAACCATTAAAGACCGAACGAAAAACATAAACTTTCAAGCTTCTCAAATAGCTCAATACTAATTTAGCAACTCATGTATCACATGAGTATAGTTAATAAATGATTGTTTTTTTTTTTTTTTTTTTTTTTTTTTTTTTTTTTTGTAAAAAGTATATAAGATTACTATATCAATTTTAAATATCATAAAAGGTTGATAGTAAAATTGTATCAAATATGAATTTAAATATGTTATTTAAAAAATAAATAGTCAGCATAAAAACTTGATATTATATATTATATTGTTATTGTCAAGTTTTTGATGTATTTTTAGGTTTAGTAATATGTAGTTTAAAACCACATTCTCATATATGAGAAAAATTATTTTTATTTTTAAAATGATTACGTTGGTAGAATAATATTATTTTAAATTACAGTTAATATAGAAAGATTGAAAATATATTTTAAAATTTAAAATATTTAATTAGATTAAACTTTCATTAATTGTGGCTAAATTAGATAGTACTTAGAATGAGGTTTTCAAATTAATAAAAAGAAAATTTTGAATAAGTTATATTAGAAAAATTATGAACGAAAATGAAAAATAAATTAGTTTAGAAAATATTGACATGTGATACTAAATGTTTTTCTCTATTAACATATATAGCCCAAAAATATCAAGTTATTCATACATAAAACATCTTACGTAAAAAAATTAATCATAAAATTTCAAACATATATACACACTCACACCACAGAAACACATATTCGGTAGTTCGGTTTTGGTTGATTTATCATCATCTAAACTAAAAATCAATCGAAAAATATAATTTTATATTCGGTTTAATCTAAAAATAAACTGAAAAAAATAAATAAATTGAATTTGATTTTAATTCGATTCGGTTTGAGTTGTTTTGGTTTCCTTGAGCCGGACTAAAACTGTCCACCCTTGGCGAAAAATGCGTTATAAATAGAGGAGTACATTACATAAATGGTCCCTGTGGTTTGCACCAAATTTTGGATCTGGTCCCTGAACTTTCATTTTTGCAAATTTGGTCTTTATTTGCAAGGTTTGCTTTCAATTTCAACCCTCCCCCTAACGGACGTTTGTAGCATTCTGTTAAATGATATCACGTGCTTTATGGATGAGGGTATTTTGGTAATCTTACCCTTTTCCTCCTTGTAAGATTACAGATGGGCATTCCATGTTTATCACAAGGAGCAATCCCAAGGTTCACTCTCGTTGAAATACTTGAATAATTATAACACAAATCATCATTTCCATCAATCTTGAACACATCCAGTCTCTTGATAAACGACGTATTGAACGGCAAAACTCCATGGAATTTTTTGTTTTGAAGATTCAAATACTTTAATTCCTTCATATCTGAGATGAACTCAGGGATTAATCCATCCAACTGATTCGACCCAAGATCCAAATATACTAACCCGGAAATGGCCGATATGGATCTGGGTATTGGTCCGGATAACGAGCTTGACGATAAAGAGAGCTTTTTAAGAGAAATTAAGTCACCAAACGAAGTGGGTATTACTCCAATGAGATTTTTTGATGAAAAATTCAAAACTTTAAGGTTCAAAGGTTTAATGATGTGGGTATGGTTCCTTTCAGTTTATTTTTGGATAAATCAATGGGGTTAGGTTTAAATTCCAATATTTTGGAAGATTTCCAGCGAGACGTGTGTCAGAGAGGATTAAAGTGTTTAAAGATTTCATATTGGAGGTGATAATGTGGATTCCGGAGGCTTTGATGTCGCCGGAGATGTGAAGTGTAGCCAGATTGTGGAGGCGGCTAAGAAAGACGCGATGAGCTTTGTAGGGAGTTTACAGAGGTGAAAGATTAGAGATTGGTGGAGAGGGAGGTGGGGAAGTGGATGATTGGTGTGTGACAGTTGAGGAAAGTGAGGGAGGTGAGGGTGTATAAGGAGGAGAGGATGGTGGTGGAGAGATGGAGGTACCTGGGGCAGTTGGTGGTGTATCACATACAAGGAGCGAAAGGATAGGATTACCAAAATACCCTCATCTATAAAGCATGTGCTATCATTTAACGAAAGGCTACAAACGTCCGTTAGGTGGAGGGTCGAAATTGAAAGCAAACATTGCAAATAATGACCAAATTTGCAAAAATGAAAGTTCAGGAACCAGATCCAAAATTTGGTGCAAACCACAGGGACATGTAATTTACTCTAAATAGAGGTTCAAGAGAGACACTCAAATCAGATTTTGACGCTTGTGCTTCTACGAAGGCATATTCTTCATTCTTGTACGAAAAAACCCTAATACCAAATCTTGAATTTCGAATGACTGTCTTCTTACCTTTAGAACTCATTACGCAAATCCTCATATGGCTTCCTGTCAAATCCTTGATTCAATGCAGATCAGTTTCAAAAGAATGGAAGTCGTTAATCGACAGCTCTGATTTCATTTCCGATCACAGCCTCCTCCACACTCAGCCGGCGCATCTCTTCGTAAGGTACAGAAATCCAACACGTTTGGCCGTCGATTACATTTCTATTGTCGATGATGAAACTTTCCCTCGCCACAAGTCTGTTCCGTCTGTTCCCCCGGTCCTTAAACAACTTGACCATTTAATAACAGTAGGTAGCTCTCATGGCTTGTTGTGCTTCTACGGTGGTTATCAAGAGCCTGATCTTAATGTACATTACAGATGCAAATTGGGTATGGTTGTTCTTTGGAATCCATCGATTAGAAAATCAATTAATATTTTTGTGCGTGTGGAGTTATCTAAGTCATTTGCAACTGTTTTTGGTTTTGGGGTTTGTCCTGTCGATAGAGATCCTAAGGTGGTCAGGATTGAATTTTCATACCAAAATAAAGGCAATCCTTTAAAGCCTATGGAAGTTCAGGTTTACTCATTGAGCTCTGGGGAATGGAGAATTCTATCTAGCAATCTGCCTCGACAATCTATTGAAGTTACATGGTCTCAAGTAGCTATTGATAGATATATTTATTGGTTTGCTATTGATAAGAATTTTAGTGAATTTCGGTCTAAGAAAATGATTTTGTCATTTGATATGGGTAATGAAAGCTTTGGAGTGGTAGACCTCCCGAATAGTTTATTGCGCCAGCCTTCCGTATCCATTTCGATTTCTAAGATTAGAGAGTCTCTTACCGTGGTTGATCATCGTCTGGACTTTTATGGGAAAGAATTTTATGATGTATGGATGATGGATCATGGTTTGTTTACAAAGTTATTTACCATTGAGGCACCACATGTGTTGATAAGGAGAACTCTTGGATTTAGGAAGAGTGGTGAACCTATAATCGTAACCAAAGGTCGTTATGCACATCCCGCTGGACCGACTAGACTTGGTGTTTATGAACCCACCTCGGAACACATTAATGATCTTGGGATCATCGGAGAACAAGGCAGCTTCCTTGTGAATTCCTATGTGGAAACACTGCTTTTGCTCAATCGTTGAGATTGTTGTAAGTTGATGAAAATACAGTGGCCGAATTGCAAGGTGTGGAGCTGGATGTTTAGTTTATGTTCTGAGATTGAAGTACAATGTTAATCATGTATGTTATTACTCAAGTTAATAAAAAGTTAAATTCATCACTTATTGATTGATGCTTGTGTTACCTGTGAGATCTATGATTCTGAAATTAATTTTCAATATCGAGTCTTGAAATTTTTGTGAATGCTAGGCACAAATATGTTTAGTGATCGGTTACAGTTTTGCAACAATGTTGTTGATTACTCAATGCAATAAGATCTGCTTCCTTATAAAGGAAAGTCCAAACTATTAAAAGCAGGAGAACTCACTTCTATTTCACTCTTATTACTACTTTGACGTTAAAACAAATGTCGTTTCATGGAATCATCTGATAGTGATCGTAAGACGTGGTTACTTCATTGTTTATAGTTTGTGTTAGGTCCTGGTGCTCTAATAGAGTTAGATAACAATCTTTTCATCCTTTTTTGTTGTGACTTTCGGCGCAATCAATATCCCGTAGGATTTGAGGCATATTAGGGGTTTTACAAGTTGGTACGGACAGTGAAAAGTTCCGTTGAATTAATCTTGGACATTCTTTTCTATATTTCATGCATACTTTTTCACGCTCTCTATGTTGTGTTTGATGTATTAATCTTCTATATGTTAAATCCCTTAGCTCATAGATAGCTTGTATGCAAAAGGCAAAGGTCACAGCTTTATGAGTTTGGCTTCTTGGCCTCTAATTAAACAACTTGATATGTTTATTTCCATATTTCGAATTTATAGATATATACGTACAACTAATGCTTTTTTCACATTAAATTGATTTAATGAAAGTGATGCCTTGATCAATATTGAAGAATATTTCAGGAATAGTATTGTAAAATATTCAATACCTTCCATGAGAACATCAATGTGTTTTTCATCATAATACCTAAACCTCATTTTCTTATATTTCCTATACTATCAAAAAAATCATAGATGAAAATTTTCAAGCTGCTCATTGTACCCTTTTTGATATAATCATTGATGCTTAATTAAACTATTGCAAGTAATACTGGCTGATCAGCAACTTGGTGGATCAGTAGATGATTCCTATTCCTCCATAGTTGCGTTTCAGAATTCTCGTTTTTTTCCCTGTATGCATGATTCTTTCTTCCTCGAATAAACCTTGGTTTTAAAAAGCGCGTATCAGGCGCCAGGCATCCAGGCAATAGCAGAATCGCTTCCATAGGCCGTTGCCATGCGATGTCATGATGCGATAGGAAGCGTTCGTATTACTTCCGCCTCTGCCCAGGCGTTGCATCGCCACTTCTGTCGCTTCGTGTATCTGGTGCCTATTTTTGGCCTTTTAAAGAAAATATGGGCTCCTCTAGTTTTGTTTAAGCCCGTAAGTTTTAGAAAGTAAAGAAAACGAATAAGCAAAGTCATAATCGGGAACCCTAAGTCAAAAGTATGCTGCATCTCTTGGAGACTACGTGCTTTGACACATTAATATATGTTGGTTTATTATATTTTTAGTTGTTAAATACAGTTTATGAAATGTGATACTAGAATAATTTAGAAGTGGTTTACTTATAGCTCATGTACGTGATGCTCGCGAATCGCCTTGCGTCTCCCACCTCACGCTTGCGCCTCGCCTTTTAAAACCAAGGAATAAACGTAATCTCATACCATTAGATTCGATTCCGTTTGCATATATAACCATTAACTGAATCAAACTTGTAACACCCACATTTCCCAATCCTGAAAACCTATCAAATCAACTGGTCAATCATAACATCACGGTAAAGATTTGGCATTTATGAGAAGACAAGTACCATAGTGTCTCTAGCTAAAGCGCTGAAAATAGATGTGTTAGTGTTTGTCTTACATTGCTCCTGAGTATTTGTCAACCATTTGAAAAAAAACAGCTTTTTTTTTTGTTTCGAGATCTTGATTCTTGTGCCAATTCTGGTCATAGATTGGATTTTGGAACTGCTAGTCCTTGCAGCATTTCTTTTTGGACGCACTACAAGAAAAGTGTCATTTAGTGACACACGCTTTTAGTGACACAAAAAAAGTGTCACTATATCTTACTTTTAGTGACACTTATGAAAAGTGTAGGTATAGAGTAAACTTTTACCCACACTTTTTCTAAAATAGTGACACAAAGTTTTTGTCACAAAATGCTTGAGGTCTATACCAACATACATTTTTAGTCACTATATATCTATACTTACTCCACTTTTACCCACTCTTTTTGTTGTGTAGGTAAAAGATTTTGATACCTATAGTGACACTTTTTTGACAACAAAAAGAGTGGGTAAAAGTGGAGTGGGTATAGATATATAGTGACTAAAAATGTATGTGTTTGCGTCACTAATTTTGAAAATGTGTGGGTAAAAGATTGATCTATACCTACACTTTTTCATAAGTGTCACTAAAAGTAAGATATAGTGACACTTATTTTTATGTCACTAAAAGCGTGTGTCACTAAATGACACTTTTCTTGTAGTGACGGGTGTTTTTTGACATCATTTCGTTATTTATAAGAGATATTACATGCTATATTTGTAGCTTTCTGTTTTTGTTTTTCTTTGTGGCATTGTGCACACTCTTAGGTGTTCTTTGTTTTTTAAGAGATTAAATGTATTAAGTCTTTTTCTTGTCTGCAACAGAACAAAATATCTTTACATATATATGAAGATATAAGTGCTCTAAAAGAGCTTATTGCCTTATTGCAAAAAACAAACAAGGCCTTAGCCTCTTTTCCTTTGTCTGTGCAAAATCGTTCGATTCGTGAAGTGGGTTTTGGATGACACAGATGCAATGACAAAGGATGCGCTATTTGCTCTTAATTTGTCATGGTAATCTGCAATGTTTAAACTGGCTCAGTTGTGAGGTGTACTTCTGTTTGATGTGTACTTACAGTTGTATGCATCTCTAATGCTGTGATTGAGAGATATACAAATCCAATTGTGAAGTTTACCAGTGCAGAATTATTGCCTTGCTAAGCTCTCTCACGATCAATGAATCTCCATCACTCAACGAATCTTAGCATCCTTCTGTTATATGCATTACTTTCTATGAGGTAACCCTAAACACTATGATTGATGTTTGCCTTTTATTCTGATTATTGTTGCTTATGATTGTTGGTAACTTGTATGTTTTGGCAATCATCTATCACTTGAAAAGTTCTTTTTGTCATCTTCATATTTTTGGTTACATGCTTTTGGCAATCAGGTTTTGATTATATTTATTTGGCCATCGATCTGAAAATTGGCAGATGATTTTAGAATTGGATTCAGTAAGAGACAAAAAGCGTTGCTTTTTTTGGTCCAATGTGTTCCTTGTCGTTTGAGATGGATTCACGTAACATGTTGTGCCTTTAGGTATTTCACTGACTCCTGGCTAGGGAACTCATTATTAGTTGACTTGACACCCTTTTTTCTTGTCATAAAAAGCATCGGTTTCTCTCTTTAAATTTTAATGTTTAAGTTACTAAAAACGACCATTTTAACGATTATACATGACATCTTTTAAGTTTTAATAATATGGTTCCTAGATATGGCACTCGATATGATGGTGATGTTCTGTAGGTCTATAATGAAGTTGATGCCTTGATGAACATTGAAGAATATTCAATGGATAGTATTGTAACATATACCATGAGAACATCAATGTGTTTTCCATCATAAAAACCTACAAGTTTGGATTTTTTTTGAACGCAAACTAACCTACTCATAAACTACCCCTTTGTCCCAAATGGGGACTTCAGAGAACTTAGTTTCACCACCTAAATTCAAACCTGCCTTCCACAGGAGTCGAACCCGTGCCCTCTCACCTACAAGTTTGAATGATAACCATAATTCCTTATATCGTCTTTACTAGAGCAAAAATCAGGGATGCAATCTTTCAAGACGCTCCTTGTACCCTTTTTGATGTAATCACTAATGCTTATCAATTGCTAATACTACTGGTTGATCCACTTGGTCACTAGATGATACATATTCACTAATGCATTTCAGTTTTCATTTTTTCTATCATTCTTTCTTCATTGAATAAACGTAATCTCATACCATTACATTTGATTCAGTTACGTATCATAAACTGAATCAAACATGTAACACCCAAATTTTCCACAACATGTTTTCCATAATTTCTCGTCAACAACAATATAATGCTCTCGGCGAGATAAAAAAATAATGCCCAGACGTTAAAATACAACATAATAATTTTTTAAGGGGTTTGGAACCTAGTCAAGCTAGGCGGCTCATCCCCACGCTGATTATTATTAAAATACATAAAACTCAAACACAAGTTTAACAAATCACCTAAATCAATGTCTTTGTGCATTTTTAGAAGCAAATATGTCAATTATCTTGTTGTAATCAACATTTTCTAAAAATCTACTTTCAATGCTTAGTATTGCTAACCCATTTAGCCTATCTTGACTCGTTGTACTTCGTAAATAGGATTTTAACAATTTTAACACTACAAGAAAGTGGGTTTTTTGCGACGAGGTTTTTGGCGACGACATTTTACTATTTGCGACGACAGACGTTTTTGCGACGACATAATACTTTTCAGCGACGACAGTCGTCGCAAACCGTGAAAAAAAAGCGGGCCTTTTTGACCCACCCCGCCTTTTATCAAACCCTATTATTATTTTTTTCACACATTTGCATCCTTGGTCGTAATTGCTCTCTCCAGCCGCCCCCTTTCGATCTCCGCCTGAAACAGCTCCCTGCGAAGGTTCTCCCGCCGCCACCGCATATCCCTCTCTTCGCCATCGCCGTCGCCCCTCTCTCAGGCACTCGATCTCTACTCTCAGGCCGTCGCCGTCGCCGGTTCTTTCCTCTCTCCCCTTTGCTTCTGCCGTCGCCGGCCGCCCTCCGGACGACTTCTGTCTCTCTATCTCTTAACCAATAATTTTTTTGTCTCTTTGTAGTGTTTCTGTTGCTAGATTTCCGGCCAAGGGCCACCGCTGCCGCCAATCCACGGTTGCCGCCCGTCTAAGGTTTGCCAATATCCTTCTCCGGCTATATACACACTGTGAAGGTAAATTTTCTTTTGCTTTTTTAGTGATAATTACTTGATATATGTTAAGTTTGATTATATATGTTTATTTGTTTAATATTTAGTTGATATAGTTATTATAAATTAAGATTTGTTGAATTATTGTTTATATGTGTTATTATGTGTTTTATTTGAGTCTAAATTTTTTTAGTTTATTAATACAATTGTTTGTATGTAAATTTTTTTGTTTTTTTTTAATTAGAATGTATGAGAATAAAATTTATAAATTTGTATATGTGTATGTGTATGAAATATGTATGATTGTATGTGTGTGTGTGTGTATATATATATATGTATATTCTAAGTTGATAATTATATATTTATTAAAATGTATGTTTTGTAATTATTTATTTAAAAATTATATAGTTAATTAAATGCCTTTTTTTATAATCACTACAAGAAATTAGGATTTATTTATACTATTGTTTTTAGGTAAAATTATGTAATTTTATTTTGAGTTTAAAAATATAGTTTATTAATACAATTGAGTTTAAATAATATAGTGATTTTATGCGTGTGAGAATCATATATTGATTTTAGATGTATCAATTGTTATGTTGGTTGTAAGTTGGTAATTAGTTATATATTAAAGTGTATGTTTTGTAATATTTTATTTATTAATTGTTATGTTGGTTGTAACTTGGACTTTAATTTGGATTACAAGAAATTAGGATCCATGAAATTAGGATTTATGAAATCATTACAAGTATACAGTGATTTTAATTTGAGTTTAAATGTTATAGTTTATTAATTGTGTGTGTGTATACACACACACACACGAAAGAAGTATGATAGTGTATATATATGTGTATGAAACATGTATGATTGGTTTTATAACGTTAGTTTTTTTTTTATATTTGCAATTGACTTTATTTATCATATAACTCATATTTACGTGTTTTGTTTATAAATTTACTTCTTTTTCTTTAAATCAATTTACAATAATCATCATAAGCTTAGAATATATATACCCGTCCGAAGTTGATTTAGAAATTAATTTCGGATTGTCCCCAATTTGGGACTGCTTTTTGAATACTTACTTCATTTAGGATGTGAATGTGTATTACATTGATTGGTTGTTTAAGGAAGATTCGGTTGTCATTTTCTCTTTGCTTCTCGGGTATATATTTGTATATATATATACTTGGGAGCTAAGGGGAAATGCTGCCGAATTTTTCTTAAACGACCATTCGTGTAATATGCATTCACATATGAGGTAAGATATTCAAAAAGTGGGTTTAGAAGCCTACCCTTAGACATATCGAACACAATATACTTAGGTTTAACTTTTCTAATAAAGCAGTTATGACGATTGATAAGAGTTGGTGTGCATCGAATAGACGTAACTCAAAAGAGTTTTTGGATGGTTTAGCAAGTTTTATGGATATTGCTAAGAATTACGTCAACGAAGAAGGGAAAGTGAGATGTCCGTGTAGAAAGTGTTTGAACATGTATTTTCACCCCCCCGTTATTGTAGAGGGTCATATACATGTGAGAGGGTTTCAGCGATCATACACTCAATGGTTTTTTCATGGTGAACCGGTTGCTCCTCGAGTTGTGAATCAGATAGCTCCAACAACAGATGAGATGATTGATGTCATGAACGACCTTATTGGGGAGCAAAACACTAGTGAACCGGCAGTTGAAGATGAAGGAACATCAGATGGGTAGTGGGGTTGACCAGCAATTTGCTGAATTGTTTGAGGAGATCGAAACAGAGTTGTACCCTGGTTGCACGTGGTTGTCTTCTTTAAATTGCTTAGCAAAACTCTTACACATGAAGGCCATGAACAAATGGACTGATAGTTCATTTGATCAGCTTTTAGAGTTTTTGAAGTTTGCACTTCCAAAAGATAATAGGATTCCAACTTCATACTACGAAGCTAAGAAGAAGATGAGAAAGATAGGGTTAGGGTACCAAACGATCCATGTTTGCAAAAATGATTGTTGTTTGTTCTGGAAAGAGAACGAATTAAAACAAACATGCCCAATTTGTGGTGATAGTAGATGGTATGACGATAAGACAACCGCGAAGAAAGTTCCTCAGAAGGTGTTACGTTACTTCCCGTTGACCTCCAGGCTTAAACGTATGTATAGTTCCAGACACACTGCAAAAGAGATGGTTTGGCATAATACTGGACGATCGCAAGATGGCAAAATGCGTCATCCCGTTGATGGCCCCGCCTGGAAAGAGTTTGACACAACATATCCAGAGTTCGCTAAAGAACCCAGAAATGTTCGATTGGGTTTGGCTGCTGATGGTTTTAATCCTTTCGGTAATATGAGTTTGTCATATAGTATGTGGCCAGTCATTTTAACCACATACAATACGCCTCCATGGATATGCATGAAAGAGTCTTCGTTTATGTTGACATTGTTGATACCGGGTCCTAAATCACCTGCGAAGGACATGGATGTATTTTTGCAGCCGCTGGTTGATGAGCTAAAAATGTTGTGGGATGAAGGAGTACAAACAAAAGACACCTTCACAAACACCGTCTTCACAATGCGTGCTGCATTATTATGGACTATCAACGATTTCCCTGCTCGTAGTAGTCTATCTGGATGGAGTGGTCAAGGGTATCTAGCATGTCCAACTTGTAATGAAGATACTCCTTCATGTCGTGTTATTGGGAAGACGGCTTACGTTGGTCACAGAAGGTGGTTACCTTCCGGTCATCGTTGGAGAAAAAGTGATTTGTTTGATGGTCAACATGAAAAAAGACCTCGTCCTAAACCATTGACTAATGCAACTATACTCAAACAGCTAGCTCAGTTGCCGAATCTTAAGCCGGGTAAACATCCCGGAGGTTTGAAAAGAAAACGTGATTTGAAAGAGTTGAATTGGACCAAACGGAGCATTTTCTACGAGCTTCCGTATTGGTCTTCTCTTCGACTCAAGCATAATTTAGATGTTATGCATATAGAAAAAAATGTTTGCGATAGTTTATTGGGTACGTTGTTGATGAATGATAAATCTAAAGACACGCCAAATGCTAGAGAAGACTTGAAAAGGTTGGGTATTCGGAAAGAACTCTGGCTTCAAAAGAAAGACAACAAGTCAGTAAAACCACATCCGATTTACTCATTTACCGCAGAAAATAGACGCCGGTTCTGCCAGTTTATAAAACGAGTTAAACTTCCTGATGGGTTTGGATCAAATTTTAAGAAGAAAGTGATTGAAAATGATACCAACATTACGGGGTTGAAGTCTCATGATTCACACATCCTTATGCAGCGCTTACTACCAATAGGCGTTCGTGGATACCTAGACAATGATATCGCAACCACGATTTGTGAGTTTTGTACTTTCTTTAAACAGATTTGTGCACGAACGTTGGTTGTTGAAGATATGATGAAAGCCGAAAAGGAGTTGATAAACATTATGTGTAAATTGGAAATGATTTTTCCTCCTGCATTCTTTGACGTAATGGTTCACTTGGTTATTCATTTGCCAGCGGAGGCTATTCTTGGAGGACCTGTATACATGAGATGGATGTATCCTTTTGAGAGATATATGAAGAAGTTGAAAAACTATGTCAGAAATAAAGCTAAACCCGAGGGTTCCATCGCAGAAGGTTATGTAGCGGACAAAGCTTTGACATTTTGTTCCATGTATCTTCAGGGTGTACGGACCAAGTTTAATCGTCCTGACAGAAATGAGGATATCGTCGTTACAAAAAGGCAGTTGTCTGTGTTTGAGTCACAATGCCGACCGATTACAAAGAAAAAATGTGTATCTCTTCAAGACTCGGTTCGAAAAGCAGTCGAGTGGTATGTACTGAACAACTGCCCTGAATTACAACCATACATGGAGTAAATATCTTTAACTTCAATCTGACTTAAATAAAATATATAATTGTGAACTTTATTAATTTAATTATTTATACAGTCAATGTAACTCTGAAATGCCCGGAAGAAATCTTCAACAAGATTTTGCATCATGGTTTTATACGAAGGTAAACTAATGTCACACATAACATATTGTTTTTTAAGAATATATTATCTGAACTTATATGTTTTTCGTTTTATAGATGTATCGTTTACGATAGATAGGGTCCCCTGAGTGTACTGACGAATTACATGCTTTATCACAAGGTTCTAACTTCAACGCAAATAGTTTTACCGCTTGTATAGTCAATGGTGTCAGATTTGTGGTACATAATCGTGATATACGACGTACCACCCAAAACAGTGGTATTGCAGTTCCCGGAATAGATGGTTCAACATTTTATGGACAGTTGGAGGAGATATTAGAGTTACATTATCTGAATTCTTATTCGGTTGTGTTGTTTCGTTGTAAGTGGTTCAATACCGATCGAAGACAGGGACGATGCGTTACTAAGAATAATATCACTAGCATCAATGTGAGTTCCGAAGCATACAAAAATGACCAGTTCATCCTGGCAACACAAGCGAAACAAGTGTTCTACATCGAAGATCCTTCTCACAACCAACATTGGAGAGTTGTTGAAGATGTTAACCATCAGAAAGTTTGGGATCTTTCAATCGTTGATGATGTTAACGAGGTGGATGTTGTACACAACAATATCTCATCTGAAATTGTGTTGATTGTGGACTTGGGCGACTTGCCATGTGTCAATAGAGTCGTGGCCGGTCAGTCAAGTGTTGTTGGTGACATCTCTACTACTCCGCTTGTATTAGACGATGACAACTTCATTAATGATGAAAATGAGGTCGTTCACTTAGATGATGAAGATGAAGAAGATTACATGGATGATGAAGATGAAGAAGCTGACATGGATGATGAAGATGGTGATCAAGTACCTCAATATTGCTCAAGCGATGATTCAGATTAATATGTTGTAATTTGATTTCTTTAAGTACCTTGTAATTGTAATTTGAATTTTAAGTTCAATTTTTGTAGTTTGATTTCAATTTGTGTTCGTAAGTACCTTAATATTGTGCACATATTGTTGTAGTTCAATTATATAACTTTTGTTTGTCATTTAGATATGTGTGCTGCAGTTGCACGTGGACACGGTGGTGATTGTGGTGGTGATCCTCCTCATCGGGGGCCGAGTAGGATCGATGCACCGTGTCAGTCATGTAAGTATCTTAATATTGTGCTCACATTGTTGTAATTTAGTTATTTAACTTTTAAAGTCGTATATATATGGTATAATTCAATTTCTATGTTAAAGCAGCTCGTCCGAGAAGAGGAATCGCCGTTGGAAAGAATCTTGAGGCGGCGTTGGCAAAAAATGGGATGCGACCATTACCTATGGACTTTGATCGGTCTATAGAAGAAACGTATAAGCCACTCGGGGACAATGCCCCTATGTTGGCTACATTGATTGGAAATTTGGTACGCAACATCATCCCACCTTATTATCCAAGTTGGGACCAGGTCCCTTTAGAAGATAGGGCCAAAATTCTTCCACGGATTGAGGTAAATTATATATACAGTGTTTGAATAATATATTGTGATTGAGGTAAATTATATATAGTGTTTGATTAATTTTCTTTGCTTTTGTAGTCATATTTTGATCTTCAGTCTAGTGCGCCCGATTTTGATCGGATTCTTCAGTCAATTGATCGACAGTGTGCAGACCGCTATGCCGATAGCAAGTACCGGTACAAGGAGCATTTTATAAAGAATGGCGGTTACGAGGATATTCAAAATGCAAGGGTAAATCCACCTAAACGTTTGACAGAGTCGACTTGGAATAAATTGATTGATGACATTTTCCTAGATCCAAAGTGGCAGCGTCGGTCCCAAACTAATTCTGCTAATAGAAAACAATCCAAATATCCAAGCTATCATGGGAGCAACACATACGTTAATGCACGATATAAGAAGGTCAAATGCCTAAACTTTGTTGTATGTTAGATGTTTTCAGTATGCCATGAGTTTACTACTAATAATATGTATTTTTTTATTAATAGATGAATCCCGAGACAAAGGAAGTGCCAGGGATTGTCGACAACTGGCACGACATGCATTTCAGGGAAAATCGAGGGTGGGCTAACGACGAAGCAAGACTTACGTGGGTAAGTAAATACAAACCTATTATGATTTAATTGAAGTAGACGCCTATTATCATGAATTATAAGTGTGAATGCTAGATTTTGACCTATTATGATTTAATTGAAGTAATTATGTCTCATACAAACCTATTATCATGAATTATAAGTGTGAATGCTAGATTTTGACCTATTATGATTTAATTGAAGTAATTATGTCTCATACAAGCCTATTATCATGAAATATAAGTATGAATGCTAGATTTTGACCAATTATGACACGTATGAACCACAAATCGGTAAATACAAGTATAAATGTGTTATAGGAGCCTATTATGATTTATATGAAGTAATTATGTCTCATACACGCCTATTATCATGAATTATAAGTGTGAATGCTAGATTTTGACCTATTATGATTTAATTGAAGTAATTATGTCTCATACAAGCCTATTATCATGAAATATAAGTATGAATGCTAGATTTTGACCAATTATGATTTAATTGAAGTAATTATGTCTCATACACGCCTATTATCATGAATTATAAGTGTGAATGCTAGATTTTGACCAATTATGATTTAATTGAAGTAATTATGTCTCATACAAGCCTATTATCATGAATTATAAGTATGAATGCTATATTTTGACCAATTATGATTTAATTGAAGTAATTATGTCTCATACACGCCTATTATCATGAATTATAAGTGTGAATGCTAGATTTTGACCTATTATGATTTAATTGAAGTAATTATGTCTCATACAAGCCTATTATCATGAAATATAAGTATGAATGCTAGATTTTGACCAATTATGACACGTATGAACTAGTCTATCGGTAAATACAAGTATAAATGTGTTATAGGAGCCTATTATGATTTATATGAAGTAATTATGTCTCATACACGCCTATTATCATGAATTATAAGTGTGAATGCTAGATTTTGACCTATTATGATTTAATTGAAGTAATTATGTCTCATACAAATCTATTATCATGAATTATAAGTGTGAATGCTAGATTTTGACCTATTATGATTTAATTGAAGTAATTATGTCTCATACAAGCCTATTATCATGAAATATAAGTATGAATGCTAGATTTTGACCAATTATGACACGTATGAACTAGTCTATCGGTAAATACAACTATAAATGTGTTATAGGAGCCTATTATGATTTATATGAAGTAATTATGTCTCATACACGCCTATTATCATGAATTATAAGTGTGAATGCTAGATTTTGACCTATTATGATTTAATTGAAGTAATTATGTCTCATACAAATCTATTATCATGAATTATAAGTGTGAATGCTAGATTTTGACCTATTATGACACGTATGAACCCACAAATCGGCAAATACAAGTATAAATGTGTTAATATGAATCGATTGAAATAAACATAGTCATTATGACTTGGTACAGGAGAGATTGAATGCCGAAAGGGTTAGTCAATCTTCGTCTTCTCCTTCTATTAGCTTCGAAGGTAAAATATCTATCTATTATTTACACCAACACAAACACACATATATTGAAAATTTATTAACATATTGTTTTTGTCATTAGGTGTTTGGGGAAAGACGTGGCCATAACATCGGACGTGGCCAAAAGCTGAAAAAAGGCCGTTCAATGATGTCTTCATCATCAACAACATCATCATCGCAACCATCAACAGATGAGAAAATTCAAGAATCATTGCGCAAAAACAACAAAAAATGGAAAAACCGTTTTACAAAGTGGATTGCTATGATTGGTAAGGATAATCCGACTTTAAAATTAGGTCCAATATTTGACGAGGATGAGGATGAGGACGAGGATGAGAATGAGGACGACGATGACGACGATGAGGAGTAGGATTCGGTTGGTTTGTCATTTGTTGGATTCGGTTGCTAAGTGTTATTTTTTGTGCTTGAAACAATTAAAATTGTTATGTTAAGTGTTACAATTTGTTATGTTATAGTCTTATTGAATTTGGATGCATTTTTATTGTTAAGTTTTTTAAATATAACAGGAATTTGTATGGGATGCACTTTTATTGTTAAGTTTTTGTATATAGCAGGTTTTGGGATTTACAGGTAACCTGGAAATGTCAAAAAAACAAAAAAAATATTTAAAAAAAATACCATTTTGCGACGACAATCGTCGCCAAAAGTGGTTTCTAAAAAATTAATATTTAAGTGTTTGCGACGACAGTCGTCGCCAAAACAGTTTTTAAAAAAATAAAAAATAAAAAAAATAGCATTTGCGACGACAGTTGTCGCTAAAAGTATTTTCCAAAAAAAAAATTAAATAAAACCCCTTTTGCGACCCCGTATGCTTCATTCGGCAACATTACCTGTAAAATTTGCAACTCCATAAATAAATCTTTCCCATCAATATCAGAATCTTTATCATGCGTCAAAGCAGATTCAATATTCAAACAACACTCTTTTAGGGTCTCATCATTTAAGTAAGCTAACTTTGATGCATCAAACATGAAACCAAAAATAGATTCAAAATATTTCATTTGTTCAAATCTACTTTGTAATTGTGTAAGAGCCATATCAACTAAAACAAGAAAGTAAACTTTTCTTTAACAGATTGTTGTTCTCTTTCGGTATTTGGAATCTCATCAAATTGTTTTTTTCTAACACAAGAACGTTTTATAGGAAACTCAGGTTCAACTCCCATCGTTTCTGCAATTTTTTTTGCATTAGTAATAGCAGGGTCAAATCTAATTTCCCTTTATTTTTCAAAAAAAACTAACAAGTACTTCTAGATTTTTTACCGCAACATCAATAAGCATATCTTTGCATTGTAATTTCTTACTTACTAGATTGATTTTAAACAAAATCTCATGCCAAATAACCAAATTTAAAATAAACTCAAATCTTAAAGTTCACCGTTTACTAACGATTGTGCATCTCTACACACTTTTCCATCATCACTTACTTGAGACAACTTGAATAATGCTTCTTTTATTTGAGAAATTTATGATTTTATAGCTTTGACACTTTCAATGTGACTTTCCCATCGAGTTGTGGACAAGGATTTCAAAGTCTAATCATCAATGTACTCAAGTAAAACACTCCACCGTTTTGTAGAATTAGCAAAAACATTGTACATAGTTTGACATGTCCCAAAAAAAGTTTTTGCTTTGCGACAAGAATTAGCCATATCACACAAAACCAAATTAAGACTATGACAACCACATGGCATGTAAAATGCTCTTGGGTTTATATCAAGCAATCTTTTTTGTACACCTTGGTGTTTTCCCTTCATGTTAGATCAATTATCATACCCTTGCGCTCTCACATGATTAATTTTTAAATCAAGAGATTTCAAAACATTTTGTAAAACATTGAAAAGACCTAAACCTGATGTATCTTTTACGACCAAAAATTCTAGAAAAAATTCCTCCACTTTTATAGGACTTGACATATCAACCATCTTATAATTAATGTCATTTGTAAGTATATTGCCTCTTTGATTGTTTTGATTATACCATTCTTTACCTCGAATCCTAACATACCAATTAACTCATTTTGAATTTTATGACTTAGATAATGAGCATAATGAGTTTCTTTATCTTGTATTCTACGAAAATGTTGTTTCATTACAAGATTAAACTCAGCAATCATTTGAAGTATGCCTAAAAAGTTTCCATTAGAATCTTGATAAAGTTTTTCATTCGACCTTCAAAAGGGCAAATTATATGCCGCTAGACATTTCACAACAGCAATTATTCTAATTAAAACATCTTTCCAATGTTATAAGTTCTTGCAAGTCTTTATCAATTGTTTGATTAGTATTTAATCCAAGTCACAACTCAAAGCAAGACCTTAAATTAATCATATGATCTGGACTACTTTCATGTGTGCTTAAAGTTTCACTAAGATGTTTCCAATCATTTATTTCGTCACTTGCTAAATGACTTCTTGATCGAGCACTTTTAAATAATTTACAGCAAAAACAAAATACTTTATCTAGTTCTTTTGAGTATACCAACCATTTTCTATCACAAGAATCACCATTTCGTAACTTACGTACATAATACTCATAAGAAAAGTGTCTACCAAACCGATCTTTAGGATAACTTATATTCATTTCTCTAACAGGTCCTTTAGTTGCAAGTAAATCTTTCATATTTAAGTCTAAACCATCTCAAACTCTCGGATCAAAAATATTGCAATTCACTTCAAAATCATCATTTTCAGCATTTGTTGGACTTTCATTATTTTCATTTACCTCGTCATCAAGAATTTTATCATTTTCATTTACTTCATTGGCTTCATGATCTACATTTTCACTATTTAGAATATTTTCATTTCCTTCATCAGCATTATTTAGATTATCTTCATTTAATTCATCAACATTATTTATATCATCTTCTTGATTTAGATTTTCATTATTTTCATTTACTACAGCATTTTTTCGATGTCTATCAAAAAATCTTTAGATTTTCATTATTTTCATTTACTACAGCATTTTTTCGATGTCTATCAAAAAATCTAGTTAAAGATCCATGTAAAGATTGTGTAAGTTCTTGTTGTTTTTTCTTTCTTTTCCTATTTTGGGCTCCCGAAGGCTGTGACCGTGGAAACATGCTAATCAATAGATATGTTATACTAAATTAGTATTTAAACAACTAAATAAGTTGCAAGCATAGAAAGATAACACCTTAAGTCGTTTCTTTGATTTAATGAAGCTTCAATCAATAGTTACAAAGTCGTCAAAACCTATCACATACATCAACTGGTCATAACATTGTGTTAAGGCTTTGGCGTCTATGAAAAGACAAGCTATTACTACACTGTCTCTATCTAAAGTGTTGAAAAATGATGTGTTAGTGTTTGTTTTACGCGGCTTCTGAGTATTCGTCAACCTGTTAACCGTTCACCATTCAATAAAATGTTTTTTCCGTTTCACAATCTCTCTTCTAGCTCGTGCTAATTCTGGTCATAGATTGGAATCATTGGATTTTGGAACTGCAACTTATAGTCAGCCAGTTGTGTCTTAATTTGCAGCATTTCCTCTCAGACAGGTTTTTCGACCTCATTTCTTTATTTATAAAGAGATATTAATTACATGCTATATTTGTAAATTTATATTTTTCTTTGTGGCATTCTGCACTCTTAGGCCACAAGGAGTGGGTGGCAGCAAGCCTCAACAAGGGTGGCAAACATATAAAAATAATAATTGTGTTTATTTATTATTTACAGCTTAAAAATAGAGTATATTTATCTTTTTTAAAAATATTGAATTGTATTTATATTTTATTTTTTATAAGTTGTAATTATCTTTTTGGTGAACGTAG
>JAANYP010003774.1:0-14604 GCA_020465985.1 Centrapalus pauciflorus | reverse complement strand
CATAATTGGTCAAAATCTAGCATTCATACTTATATTTCATGATAATAGGCTTGTATGAGACATAATTACTTCAATTAAATCATAATAGGTCAAAATCTAGCATTCACACTTATAATTCATGATAATAGGTTTGTATGAGACATAATTACTTCAATTAAATCATAATAGGTCAAAATCTAGCATTCACACTTATAATTCATGATAATAGGTTTGTATGAGACATAATTACTTCAATTAAATCATAATTGGTCAAAATCTAGCATTCACACTTATAATTCATGATAATAGGCGTGTATGAGACATAATTACTTCATATAAATCATAATAGGTCATAATCTAGCATTCACACTTATAATTCATGATAATAGGTTTGTATGAGACATAATTACTTCAATTAAATCATAATAGGTCAAAATCTAGCATTCACACTTATAATTCATGATAATAGGCGTGTATGAGACATAATTACTTCAATTAAATCATAATTGGTCAAAATCTAGCATTCACACTTATAATTCATGATAATAGGCGTGTATGAGACATAATTACTTCATATAAATCATAATAGGCTCCTATAACACATTTATACTTGTATTTATCGATTTGTGGTTCATACGTGTCATAATTGGTCAAAATCTAGCATTCATACTTATATTTCATGATAATAGGCTTGTAAAAGACATAATTACTTCAATTAAATCATAATAGGTCAAAATCTAGCATTCACACTTATAATTCATGGTAATAGGTTTGTATGAGACATAATTACTTCAATTAAATCATAATAGGTAAAAATCTAGCATTCACACTTATAATTCATGATAATAGGCGTCTACTTCAATTAAATCATAATAGGTTTGTATTTACTTACCCATGTAAGTCTTGCTTCCTCGTTAGCCCACCCTCGATTTTCCCTGAAATGCATGTCGTGCCAGTTGTCGACAATCCCTGGCACTTCCTTTGTCTCAGGATTCATCTATTAATAAAAAAATACATATTATTAGTAGTAAACTCATGGCATACTGAAAACATCTAACATACAACAAAGTTTAGGCATTTGACCTTCTTATATCGTGCATTAACGTATGTGTTGCTCCCATGATACCTTGGATATTTGGATTGTTTTCTATTAGCAGAATTAGTTTGTGACCGACGCTGCCACTTTGGATCTAGGAAAATGGCATCAATCAATTTATTCCAAGTCGACTCTGTCAAACGTTTAGGTGGATTTACCCTTGCATTTTGAATATCCTCGTAACCGCCATTCTTTATAAAATGCTCATTGTACCGGTACTTGCTATCGGCATAGCGGTCTGCACACTGTCGATCAATTGACTGAAGAATCCGATCCAAATCGGGCGCACCAGACTGAAGATCAAAATATGACTACAAAAGCAAAGAAAATGAATCAAACACTACATATAATTTACCTCAGTAACAATATATTATTCAAACACTGTATATATAATTTACCTCAATCCGTGGAAGAATTTTGGCCCTATCTTCTAAAGGGACCTGGTCCCAACTTGGATAATAAGGTGGGATGATGTTGCGTACCAAATTTCCGATCAATGTAGCCAACATAGGGGCATTGTCCCCGAGTGGCTTGTACGTTTCTTCTATAGACCGATCAAAGTCCATAGGTAATGGTCGCATCCCATTTTTTGCCAACGCCGCCTCAAGATTCTTTCCAACGGCGATTCCTCTTCTCAGACGAGCTGCTGTAACATAGAATTTGAATTATACCATATATATACGACTTTAAAAGTTAAATAACTAAATTACAACAATGTGAGCACAATATTAAGATACTTACATGACTGACACGATGCATCGATCCTACTCGGCCCCCGATGAGGAGGATCACCATCACAATCACCACCGTGTCCACGTGCAACTGCAGCACACATATCTAAATGACAAACAAAAGTTATATAACTACAACAATATGTGCACAATGTTAAGGTACTTACGAACACAAATTGAAATCAAATTACAAAAATTGAACTTAAAATTCAAATTACAATTACAAGGTACTTAAAGAAATCAAATTACAACATATTAATCTGAATCATCGCTTGAGCAATATTGAGGTACTTGATCACCATCTTCATCATCCATGTCAGCGTCTTCATCTTCATCATCCATGTAATCTTCTTCATATTCATAATCTAAGTGAACGATCTCATTTTCATCATTAATGAAGTTGTCATCGTCTAATACAAGCGGAGTAGTAGAGATGTCACCAACAACACTTGACTGACCGGCCACGACTCTATTGACACATGGCAAGTCGCCCAAGTCCACAATCAACACAATTTCAGATGAGATATTGTTGTGTACAACATCCACCTCGTTAACATCATCAACGGTTGAAAGATCCCAAACTTTCCGATGGTTAACATCTTCAACAACTCTCCAATGATGGTTGTGAGAAGGATCTTCGATGTAGAACACTTGTTTCGCTTGTGTTGCCAGGATGAACTGGTCATTTTTGTATGCTTCGGAACTCACATTGATGCTAGTGATATTATTCTTAGTAACGCACCGTCCCTGTCTTCGATCGGTATTGAACCACTTACAACAAAACAACACAACCGAATAAGAATTCAGATAATGTAACTCTAATATCTCCTCCAACTGTCCATAAAATGTTGAACCATCTATTCCGGGAACTGCAATACCACTGTTTTGGGTGGTACGTCGTATATCACGATTATGTACCACAAATCTGACACCATTGACTATACAAGCGGTAAAACTATTTGCGTTGAAGTTAGAACCTTGTGATAAAGCATGTAATTCGTCAGTACACTCAGGGGACCCTATCTGTCGTAAACGATACATCTATAAAACGAAAAACATATAAGTTCAGATAATATATTCTTAAAAAACAATATGTTATGTGTGACATTAGTTTACCTTCGTATAAAACAATGATGCAAAATCTTGTTGAAGATTTCTTCCGGGCATTTCAGAGTTACATTGACTGTATAAATAATTAAATTAATAAAGTTCACAATTATATATTTATTTAAGTCAGATTGAAGTTAAAGATACTTACTCCATGTATGGTTGTAATTCAGGGCAGTTGTTCAGTACATACCACTCGACTGCTTTTCGAACCGAGTCTTGAAGAGATACACATTTTTTCTTTGTAATCGGTCGGCATTGTGACTCAAACACAGACAACTGCCTTTTTGTAACGACGATATCCTCATTTCTGTCAGGACGATTAAACTTGGTCTGTACACCCTGAAGATACATGGAACAAAATGTCAAAGCTTCGTCCGCTACATAACCTTCTGCGATGGAACCCTCGGGGTTAGCTTTAATTCTGACATAGTTTTTCAACTTCTTCATATATCTCTCAAAAGGATACATCCATCTCATGTACACAGGTCCTCCAAGAATAACCTCCTCTGGCAAATGAATAACCAAGTGAACCATTACGTCAAAGAATGCAGGAGGAAAAATCATTTCCAATTTACACATAATGTTTATCAACTCCTTTTCGGCTTTCATCATATCTTCAACAACCAACGTTCGTGCACAAATCTGTTTAAAGAAAGTACAAAACTCACAAATCGTGGTTGCGATATCATTGTCTAGGTATCCACGAACGCCTATTGGTAGTAAGCGCTGCATAAGAATGTGTGAATCATGAGACTTCAACCCCGTAATGTTGGTATCATTTTCAATCACTTTCTTCTTAAAATTTGACCCAAACCCATCAGGAAGTTTAACTCGTTTTATAAACTGGCAGATCGGCGTCTATTTTCTGCAGTAAATGAGTAAATCGGATGTGGTTTTACTGACTTGTTGTCTTTCTTTTGAAGCCAGAGTTCTTTCCGAATACCCAACCTTTTCAAGTCTTCTCTAGCATTTGGCGTGTCTTTAGATTTATCATTCATCAACAACGTACCCAATAAACTATCGCAAACATTTTTTCTATATGCATAACATCTAAATTATGCTTGAGTCGAAGAGAAGACCAATACGGAAGCTCGTAGAAAATGCTCCGTTTGGTCCAATTCAACTCTTTCAAATCACGTTTTCTTTTCAAACCTCCGTGATTGGGATGTTTACCCGGCTTAAGATTCGGCAACTGAGCTAGCTGTTTGAGTATAGTTGCGGTAGTCAATGGTTTAGGACGAGGTCTTTTTTCGTGTTGACCATCAAACAAATCACTTTTTCTCCAACGATGACCGGAAGGTAACCACCTTCTGTGACCAACGTAAGCCGTCTTCCCAATAACACGACATGAAGGAGTATCTTCATTACAAGTTGGACATGCTAGATACCCTTGACCACTCCATCCAGATAGACTACTACGAGCAGGGAAATCGTTGATAGTCCATAATAATGCAGCACACATTGTGAAGACGGTGTTTGTGAAGGTGTCTTTTGTTTGTACTCCTTCATCCCACAACATTTTTAGCTCATCAACCAGCGGCTGCAAAAATACATCCATGTCCTTCGCTAGGTGATTTAGGACCCGGTATCAACAATGTCAACATAAACGAAGACTCTTTCATGCATATCCATGGAGGCGTATTGTATTTGGTTAAAATGACTGGCCACATACTATATGACAAACTCATATTACCGAAAGGATTAAAACCATCAGCAGCCAAACCCAATCGAACATTTCTGGGTTCTTTAGCGAACTCTGGATATGTTGTGTCAAACTCTTTCCAGGCGGTGCCATCAACGGGATGACGCATTTTGCCATCTTGCGATCGTCCAGTATTATGCCAAATCATCTCTTTTGCAGTGTGTCTGGAACTATACATACGTTTAAGCCTGGAGGTCAACGGGAAGTAACGTAACACCTTCTGAGGAACTTTCTTCGCGGTTGTCTTATCGTCATACCATCTACTATCACCACAAATCGGACATGTTTGTTTTAATTCGTTCTCTTTCCAGAACAAACAACAATCATTTTTGCAAACATGGATCGTTTGGTACCCTAACCCTATCTTTCTCATCTTCTTCTTAGCTTCGTAGTATGAAGTTGGAATCCTATTATCTTTTGGAAGTGCAAACTTCAAAAACTCTAAAAGCTGATCAAATGAACTATCAGTCCATTTGTTCATGGCCTTCATGTGTAAGAGTTTTGCTAAGCAATTTAAAGAAGATAACCACGTGCAACCAGGGTACAACTCTGTTTCGATCTCCTCAAACAATTCAGCAAATTGCTGGTCAACCCCACTACCTCCTGCAACTAATGTTCCTTCATCTTCGACTGCCGGTTCACTAGTGTTTTGCTCCCCAATAAGGTCGTTCATGACATCAATCATCTCATCTGTTGCTGGAGCTATCTGATTCACAACTCGAGGAGCAGCCGGTTCACCATGAAAAAACCATTGAGTGTATGATCGTTGAAACCCTCTCACATGTATGTGACCCTCTACAATAACTGGGGGGTGAAAATACATGTTCAAACACTTTCTACACGGACATCTCACTTTCCCTTCTTCGTTGACGTAATTCTTAGCAATATCCATAAAACTTGCTAAACCATCCAAAAACTCTTTAGAGTTACGTCTATTCGATGCACACCAACTCTTATCAATCGTCATAACAGCTTTATTAGAAAAGTTAAACCTAAGTATATTGTGTTCGATATGTCTAAGGGTAGGCTTCTAAACCACTTTTTGAATATTTTACCTCATATGTGAATGCATATTACATGAATGGTCGTTTAAGAAAAATTCGGCAGCATTTCCCCTTAGCTCCCAAGTATATATATATATACAAATATATACCCGAGAAGCAAAGAGAAAATGACAACCGAATCTTTCTTAAACAACCAATCAATGTAATACACATTCACATCCTAAATGAAGTAAAGTATTCAAAAAGCAGTCCCAAATTGGGGACAATCCGAAATTAATTTCTAAATCAACTTCGGACGGGCATATATATTCTAAGCTTATGATGATTATTGTAAATTGATTTAAAGAAAAACAAGTAAATTTATAAACAAAACACGTAAATATGAGTTATATGATAAATAAAGTCAATTGCAAATATAAAAAAAACTAACGTTATAAAACCAATCATACATCTTTCATACAAATATATATACACTATCATACTTCTTTCGTGTGTGTGTGTGTAGACACACACACAATTAAAACCAATCATACATCTTACAACCAATTACAACCAACATAACAATTAATAAATAAAATATTACAAAACATACACTTTAATATATAACTAATTACCAACTTACAACCAACATAACAATTGATACATCTAAAATCACTATATGATTCTCACACGCATAAAATCACTATATTATTTAAACTCAATTGTATTAATAAACTATATTTTTAAACTCAACATAAAATTACATAATTTTACCTAAAAACAATAGTATAAACAAATCCTAATTTCTTGTAGCGATTATAAAAAACACATTTAATTAACTATACAATTTATAAATAAATAATTACAAAACATACATTTTAATAAATAAATAATTATCAACTTACAATAAATTAAACAATTAATGTGTGTGTGTGCATATATATATATATATATATATATATATATATATATATATATATATATATATATATATATATATATATATATATATATATATATATATATATATATATATATATATATATATAAAACACATAAAAAAAATTTATCGGGGTCGTTTGACCCCCATTGGTTTGTCCTCGGTCCGCCCCTGCACATGATAAAATTATATTTTATTTATAAAAACTATATATTTTTATGCACAAAAACAATATTTATTTGCATCATGAATGTCACATGATAAAAATGTATTTTATTTATGAAAACTATACATTATTTACGGACAAAACCTACTTATATTTTAGTCATAAATATCAATTATTACACATAATTATGAGGTCGATACATATATCTAGTTTAATGCATGTAAATTGATCGAAAGACTAATTATGCATTAAAAGATTGTTCTCTCATAATTAAGTATACATGGAAAAAATTAATAATAATTTATGATAAAACGAAAACTCATCATTTTTCCCATAAAATTATACACAAACATGTAGTTTCAAAGTATAACTACGAATATAGTCTAACATAATTTTATAATAAAAATTTATTCAGACAAATAAAAATGTTAACAAACAAAAGCAGTAATCATAAAAAAATTAACGAATCTTAATAAGAAACTGAACAATTTTAAACGGAAATGACACATCTCATTGTCTAGATATTTATTTAAAATGTTGTGCATGTATTGTTCATTATCGGTTCATTACACACGGAGATCTTCATTGTTTTTCATGATATACTGAAAAAATAAGCCAAGGCATGTGTTAATTTTAAAACTGTAATACATAAACAACACAAAAATAACGAGAAGCTTATAATGTAAAAAAAAGTATACCGATGCAACGTTTTTTCTGACGTTTGAATAATGTTTTGCTCATTGAAGTCATCGTCTTCTCTTTAGGCTTTGATTTTTTTTACTTGTATAATCATCCTCTTCACTCTTATACTGAAATAACACATGACTAAATGAATATAAAAAGATACAAAAATACCAATTTAATTTATAAAATATACTTACAAATATTATATTTTCATGTAACTTGAACCATGATTTATACTTTGATGATATAAAATGTGGTTTAACCTTATCTGTAGCCTGAAATAAGACACACAAAATATAAGTGAAAAAATATTGAAGCAATGCATTTAATATGAAACTCAAACAGTTATACTTAAAATGATATTTGTAACATTATAGCATAACATTAACAAACTAAAAATAAAAAAATGTACTCATACCATTTGTCTTTCATGTCTTTTCTTATAAAACTGCATAACAAACATTGTGTATGATAAAAAACATTTTGAAAATTAAAAATAATTTATTTTCAAATACGACCACACATACCAGATCTATTTTCCTTGTAGACCGACACCGTGGATTACCTCTATAAAAAATGTATAATATAATATATCAGACTGAAACATAATCATTAAATGTTTGGAATTTCTAAGCACTTATGTTAACTTACATATTAGGTACAAAGGATGGTAACCTGCGATTTTCTCTTTGCATTAATTGTATTTCTTTTCTGCAGAAAGTAAGTATGGAATAAGTTTTAAATATCTATAAAAACGGTTAAATCAATCACAGAAAATACTTCAGTATATCAGTTTGCTTGTTATTAACATACTGTTTCGTTTTTTTTTTTGTCGCCAAGCTTTCAGAATCATATCCGACAGTCTGAACGATTCCACTTGAACTGAAAATTTTCAGGTGTCACAAATGACACGCACTGAGGAAAGACGTTCTTTTTCAACTATTGTACTTGCCACCGAACCTGCATAATGTATATACATGTGTGCAATATACACAAACAACAATATATAACATATGTAATATATTAAAGTTGATACAAATATCAGTCAAATTAACTAAACAGGATGGAACTATAAACATGAACTTCATTTCAAACATAATCATGATTAACATCGTCTTACTTATGAAAGTTAATAGCACAAATATATAATTTAAACTTAGCATAACTGAATATTATAATGACTATTAAACATAATATAAACTATTCGTTTAATCTTCATGAGAAGCAGACGTAGCATGCTCAAACTTTGGAGTAGACGTCGGCGATCCACTCACACCTTGAATGCCATATGGGATTGATCCTTCTGTAGAAGTACATGTACTAACTGGAGTTTCATGTCGATCAGATGCAACAGATTCTTGTATAGGAGTAGAATCAACTCTTTCATTGATGTCATTAGTATCATCAACTCCTGACTTATCTGTGTTCACATTAATCCTAATGTGATTATCTTCAACGCATTTACCATCTATTGTTGATTCGTCTGTATCCACACAAGTACATGTATCATCTATTTCTACGATATTAGAAGAATCATGTTCATTGATTTGGGCAGTCGAAGTGTCACCATCTGTAGTAACAACAACCGTTGAAGTTTTCTCATGTGTAGTTGTATCACCTGCGGTGGGCACCGAAATAGAAGATGGACCCCACATCACCTCATCTATAAGCCTCTCCTCATACTCACTAACATTTGATTCTAAGTTAGAAACGTCAATCTCATTAATGGTGTCGACTGAAGTGTGTCCACCGTTCATCACTTCATCATGCTCACCATAGTATTTGGCTACGGTAAACCTTCGTCCACATCTAAGTGGTAAGTTGTATTCGTCAACTTTAATATCGAGTATGACCCTTCGACCACATAGATGAGTAACGAAATACATATACATCCAGTCGGGATCACCACCGTCCTGATAAAATAAAAATACGTTCCTAAGTCACCGAAATGATATAAATGATAACTATAAAATAAACTATGCATGCCAACCTCGTTGGTGCTTATCGTAAGCAACTCATCAACTGTATGACCTACGAGCTTTCTAGCATCAGTGTTGAAAAAAACACAGCTCGTTTCTCCAAGAGCATCATTCACGTTTAACACCAACTTATACCTATAACAACGCACATACGTAACTACGGATTATATAAAGTACTATAAGTATATATATGTCTAACATTCTTCTATAAAATAACTTATGTTTGACGGGGATTATTCACACGTCTATGACATGTCTCACACCAGTATCGGTTGTTTTGCAATAACGCTTTTTTTAAAACATCTTGTACATTGTATGTACTTTCAATGGTTGGTCAAGTCTACATCAAACATATTTACATCAACTGTGAACCTTGTCCCCTGGTGAACACAATAAAAATTAGCAATACAATTGTTGATGCAATGCATATCGACAATATATATTCTTTTATTTGTTATAAGCACCTTGACAACACCTCCGTCAACCAACTGTGAAAACATATCATCCAGACTTGTTATTCTTAAATCGTTAGTCGTCGAATCATTGTCAATTGAATGGCTCGGAGTAAAAATAACTGGCTCAATTGGCCTGAAATATCACAAAAGCATAACACTAAGTATGCTAGACAACATTAAAATCACCAGTTATGAGGGTATGAATGACGTTATAACAATACCTTTAAGTGTATGATTCGGCCTCCATGATCGGAAGGTTTAGAAAAAAAAAAGTGATGCTGATGTAGTTAACAGTTGTGGTTTCCCTATACAAATTAATAATGAAATATTTATAGAAACACAATGAAATGTATTCAAACATGAGTGTGTATGTTTTAACGTCCAAGATTATTAACCTTTAAATGTCTGAACTTTGCAACACGTCACGACGACAATTATGTTTCTGACAAGATGTTTAGCCAGGATGCCATCTTCTTGTATTTCAAGGCTAATGCTCCCCATAACGAAATGTTCATATGCGTATCACTGGATTTGCATACGTTAGTGAGTTTTTCATTTTTGATCAAATAACCAGAAGACACACACACACACACACACACACACACACACACACACACACACACACACACACATATATATATATATATATATATATATATATATATATATATATATATATATATATATATATATATATATATACAGTGTACGAAAGAAGAGAAGACACCTCATATCAACAATGTCGATTTTATGTAGGGCTGAATTAGATGATTGAGCCTTTCCTACAACGTTTTCAAGATTTCCCCATTCTCGTAGAACTCCAATCACATCTATAACATATACATGGAGACACAATTTATTACAATGTTTTTTACACAAAAAATTTAAGTAAACATGACTTATAATCACCTGTCAGATATGTATCATTGTAGGTGCGTAGAGAGATTATTTTAAATGGGATAAACTCAAAAGCATGACGTTGAAACAGATTTGGCTGGAACGATGACACTTGTACAGATGTCCAGGCAATGAATTCAACAAAGATATCACGTTTCAAAGGCCTGTATTTTCCTTGATATGTAAGAACCTTGAACTTGTGTATCCTATAAACACAGCCTTCGTTGATACAAGCATTGGACTTTGCAACAAATCTTGAAGGAATCGTAGCATGAATACAAGAACACTGAATGTTTAAATAAAATTAATTAGATGCATAAACACAAATTAACACAGAATGCTAATAGAAAAAAAAACACTTGATGAACTTACCCGTTCATCAACTAATATGAAGTCGAGAGAAAGCATTCGATCTGTATACGGATTGGTGGTGTTCCATACACGCGAAGCCATAACGTTTATCTTCCATTTTTCTATCAAGTTGGGTCTCAAATCATTGATATAACAGTAACCATCGGTCATTGTTGGGCGACGTCAGCTACAATAAATAAAAATTATCACCAGCTATAAAAAGGTAAATTGAAGCAAATATACGTGTTTTATACGCGTTTCTATCTGGTGTAAGTACACACAAATGGTGTCGATGTTACCTCTAGGCAAATTAGCAAAGACCTCTTTATATACAACATTCCGTGTAAGATTGTTCGCACACAGTCCTCCATTATCGATATAAAACCGAAGACCCGCACGCGATGTAACACGCGACGCAACCACATAAAGTTGCCTATGTGTAAAGATCGGTCGATCAAGATGCGCACATACATGATTAAATGTTTGACCCTGACTTTTGTTAATTGTCATGGCAAAGGATACCTTCACTGGAAAATGTCTTCGTTTAAATCGAAACGACGATGATGTATCAGTTGGAATCATATCAATCCTTCTAATAAATGCTTTTTCACCTATGTGACTACCAGTGATTATCACAGCCTCAAGAATTAAACGACTAACCTGAGTTATTACTAAACGTGTCCCGTTACACAGACCTCTTTGTAGATTAATATTACGTAACAATATGACCGGGGCACCGACCTTCAACTCAAGTCTATGATTTAGGACACCGGAGAAATGCAATGTATTTAAAAATTCAGGTGGATACATGATCTGCATTTCCTCCAAGTTATCTGTAGTTGGACATATGTAATCGGCGCTAAACAATACGTGTGTATCACCTAACATAGAAGCAAGAACATGTGAATACGTGTGTATCACCTAACATAGAAGCAAGAACATGTGAATTGATCTTATCAACCTCATCGTTTGTTGGACACAGAATGCATCGTTCCTTGAGGTAGTCAATGTCATCCATTCTACTCAAAATATCTGGGTACGTATAGGATACAATAGCCGCAATGGGGTTCTCTTGTACAGGTATCAAAAGTTCATCAGGAATTGTAATCCATGTGGCCTCGTCTTCATTGTCAAGTGCAATTGCAGGAAGCTTACCATCTCCCATGTCCAATAGCCACTTATTAAAAAGCATACTCTCGTTCAAGTCCTCAACATCAATAGATGGATCACGAAGTCGCATGTTCGTTGACAAAACAAAAACTCTACATTCATTCCATAATGCCCTTGACTTGTTTATTGCAGAAGAAACCACCTCACTCCTTCGGGCATTTGGAATCACCGGTAGAATTTGTCTGAAGTCGCCTCCAAGCACAACAACCTTTCCACCAAAACACGGTTTTCTGCACCAGGCATACTCTGCCTACAAATATCTCTTAATGTACGATCAACAGCTTCAAAAGCATGTCGATGTTGTAAAGGTGCCTCATCCCAAATTATTAGATCTGTCTCTCTGATCAAATCTGCAAGATCTGAAGTGACGTCAATTCCGCAACACGATTCGTGGTCAATTTCGATAGGGATACGAAACCTCGAATATGATGTTCGACCACCAGGTAATAACAACGATGCAATACCCGACGAAGCAACGGACAATACAATTCTACCAAGAGAACGTATGCAAGCAATTATCGTTTTCCATAAGTAAGTTTTTCCCGTACCTCCACTTCCGTATACAAAAAAAGGCCACCATTTTTTGCATTCACAGCTCGCATGATATTATCATACACCTCCCTTTGTTGTGGGTTTAACCCCCCATGCAAATTGGTAAATCGAGACCTTTCTTCGTGACAATCGTACGTTCTTTCATCGGCAATTAATCGGTTCATCCTAGTATTCATCAAGTCATAATCAATCTGAGGTAAGCCTGGAAAATCAGCCAATGATTTCCCGTTACCGTTTAAAATTTTCTCTAATTCTATTAGCGTGTAATTTTCAATCTCTCTATCCGTAAACATTATATCGTCATTTTGTAACAGCCGACGTTGGTTGTAAACAACATCTTCTGACAGATAAGCAAGACTCTCGTTAAATAAACGTGCATGGTCGGCAACTGTACAAAACAAAAGTATGGTTACAAACAACTCTCGCAACTGGTTGCCTAGTTTCCACTGAGACGCTTCTTTTATTGATTCAATCCATTCAACATCATCGCCTAACAAACCTAATGCCTTGCATGCAGAACTGTATGTTGGATATTCGACACCATTAACTGTACGTATGTCCCGAAAGCTCATAGCACCTCGTACAACATTAAGTAACAACCGAAGATAGTATTTCTCTCCCATTGACGGAGGCACATAATAAATTCGACCAATCGTCATCCCCGATTTACGGGGTTTCCATGCCTTTTCATTTTCATGCCACGTAAACATGGTAGGAAACTCAGCATATGTAAGACACCGCCCTTCTGGATAATTTCGATTTGCTGTCATCCACTCTGTGAACTTAGTCATCGCAGATGTAATACTATCAGCAACAGTTGTCAGTTCTGCATTATCTTCAAAATATACTCTATTACAGCTTTCTTCGTGAAAAGAAAGTCTTTCCACAGCGACTGAACGATAATGCATTTCCAATCCAAGTAGTTTCCAACATGTTTCCGAAGCAGAAATGTAACGACAACTGAGGTATTGTTCAATTTCGTTCTCATAGTCTAACATTGAACGGAAAGGTGTTCTATTGTTTCGGCCTTCTATGACAACGGTTGCACGATCATGACATTTGTTAAGATAGTTAAAGAGATATTTCACCAGAGAGCCTTGGTTGCACCATTCAACATTTATATGACACCCGTATTTGACAACCAAATCGACATTATTAGGAACAACCCAACGATTATCAAGCATTATATCTCGTCTTCCAACACGTGCATTTCTTCCATTGTTTGGCCGCATATAACGGGACCACCCATCACGCTTAATGATTGTGTCCTCACAAAACTCTTTTGAGTAACCTTTATCACATCGATTGTTTTTCATACAAGGGTTTGAAGGATTAAGGATTCCGCATGGTCCATGCATCATATGACCACGAACAGCTTCAAATGCAACCGGGTCATCCGCTTCAGACGGTAACTCCGCAGAGATGACGTGATCGATGACATCGGGTGAAGAAATCTTGTCATGTTCATGTAAAAACAGGATAGCATGACAATGAGGCAATCCACGTTTTTGAAACTCTATCGTATAAATAACTGTTTACAGATGAAAAACAAAATGCATGTCAGAAGGAATGTCATGTGAGTAATAAATAAAAAAATGTATATCACAAAACACGAACCAACTTTCACTCTGCCAAAATGATGACCTTTTTTTATGTCCTCCATAAGCTCATCAAGCTTGATCTTAAAAACGCGTGCTATGATGTCTGGTCTATCATGCGCAGGTTGGCCGGGTATGTTGTTTTCAACGTGACGTTGAATCTCAGGCCATCGTGGGTTGCACGTCATCGTTACAAAAAGATCTGGAGGTC
>JAANYP010003773.1:45000-133803 GCA_020465985.1 Centrapalus pauciflorus | reverse complement strand
TATATATATAGATTTGGGTTCAAATGAGTACCACTAGTTTTGCGGAGTACCGGAGGTACCTCGCTTAAAACCATTTTTTTTGAAAATTTTTTTCATAATCATATTTAAATTAATAATATAAGACTACTTGCAAAAATTCACACCTAAACACACACTATAACTATGTGAAACGTGCAAGTTCACATGAACTGCACTGTTGTGAATGTATGTTCACAGCTAAGCATGTTCACATGAATTTTTTAACGTTCACATGACTTTTAAGAGGCTAGAAAGTGTGAATGTGTGTAATTCTTTTACGAATAGGCTTATATTATTTGTATCTAAATTAATATGAAAAAAAATTAAAAAAAAAAACTTTTTTTCGGAGCAATGTTACACATCTTAAAACCCGTTCGTTCACAGGTACCTCACCGTAACTCTGTATTTTAGGTACCTCACACGAACCATTTCTATATAATATATATACATATATATATATTATATATATATATATATATATATATATATATACTAATATATATATATCTACATATATACATATATCTATACTATTTCTAATAATATATATATATATATATATATATATATATATATGTATGTATGTATGCATGCATGCATCGGGATCATTCGAAAAACTATATTTCATGACCAGTCAAATTGATTTATATAAATATAAAATTAAATACTCATATCAAATCTGAAATGATGAATTAAAATAATACTTGCATATTTTATATATTTAATGTTAAATATATATGTAGTGTTGAATATATGTTATATATGAAATACATAATCATATGTAACATGTGTTGTTAAATATATAATACATAGTCTTACTTCGATCTTGAAAATAGTTTTTTTTCGGATACCGCATGACTGGCAGCCCACCACCACCAATATTTCGTCAATTTGTAAATTAATTATAACCATGTTTTTTTTTTTTTGATAACATAGGGTGAATTGTAAGGGATAAGGAGAATTGTGGTGTTCTAGTCCATTTTTTGTATTTTGAATTCTTTTTGAACAAACAAAAAGTATTCTATTATTATTACTATTGGATGTCTGTCTAGTTGAGGAGAATGGTAAGTTTGTACTAGTTTTCTTTTTACTTTTCAAAAAGAAAAAAAGAAATTAATTACATACATTTATTGATTGATAGCTGCTCAATTAATGCATATATTTTCTCAGTCAAAATTTTTAATATTTAATGTGCATGGAAACCAAAATCTGTGGGTTGTGTATTCCAAGAAACAGAACGATATGATGCGATTAATTTCAGAATTAATTTGATCTAAAGAATAATTAATTTGTCCAAACCAAGTCAAATCAAACTATCAATGTTTTTATTTTATTTTATTAACATAATAATAATTTGATTATAAAATTAAACATAAAAAATGAAAATATGACAATCAGCATCAAAATGTCTTTTTCTACATTGTATTTTTTAAATAACCAACTGATATCGACATGTTTCCTATAAGTTTAAAATCACTCGGATAAAAACCATCAAACTAAAGTTTGTATTTTACATCACGGTCCTATACATTTATGATTTTTAAAATAATATAAAAATAACGATACTGATTCCTGTAACTAAAATTATTTAGAATGTTGTTCACTAAGAGGACGTTTAGTTCGCTGATATTCAGAGATTTGTATTTAAAATCATGTGTTTGGTTTGCAGATTTCTGTAAAAATTTAAAATCTCAGGATTTTTTAAATCTCTTCCTTCTTTGTTATTTAAAAACTCAGTCTCCCCTTAGGAAATTAAATCTCAGTTACTTTGTATTCTTCAGATTAACAAATTTTTTCTAAAAGATAATGTAGATTTTTGGATAAAATCATGACAAATTCAAATGCAAAATAATACAAATCTTTTGACAAATGCAAATCCCCAGTAAAAAAATCTGCAAACCGAACGCCCTAATGAAGGTATCTTCAATTTAGACTAAACAAAATCAATTATTACTAGTCCAAACTTGAACAATAATAATTGTATTTTGACCATCAATTTGGCCAAATTTGACCAATTCAAATGCATGGATCATTTATGAAAAAATTCAACCAAGAAAGAGTCCTATATATACACCAAAACATCAACTTCTCCATGGTTTGCCTCACTCATTAAAATCTTCATTAATTCTTGGATCCATTTCAAAAACACAATTTTTTATTCATCTTTTCCTAAAATGTCCACAAAAACTACCACATTATATTCAAACATTACTAAACCTCAGCCACCATCAAGGCCATGTTTATGTTCTCCGACGAACCATCCGGGCTCGTTCAGGTGCAGCCGCCACCGAAACCTCCACAAAGTTCCTAGCCGACATGTACATGCAGCCAGCCGTGGTTCATGGGAGTTGTCCGCGGTTGCAAAATCCAACGCGATAAAGTCGTTTCTCCGTTTGATGATAAAGCCGTCGAGCCATGATCTTAAAAGGAGGTTGAATTTCCAGAAGAAACCTACTAGGTTTTGTTTGTTGAATGGTAATGGAAACAGACTGGCCGTGGTTTCTTGATTGTGGTTGTAGCTTTCTTTTTGGTTTGAACATTAAATATTTATTCATTTTTCATGGATTTTTTTTATCAATTCCATTTTTTTTATTTCTCTTTCACATTGTAATTATATATATATATATATATATATATATATATATTATACGTTATTATATTTTTAATTATCTTGTATTCATTTTTTGTATATTATAAGCAACCTTGTCACACATTAATCATCGTATTGAGATACACTATCAATCCAAATTTAAACCAATTACGTTTCAATTTATTAAGATATTAGTGATTTATCCATGTATTATGTTTCCTTTATATTCGTATTAAACGAATAATTTTAAAACATAATAGAACTAGTGTGATATGAAATGAATTATCGAATTCATTTACAATGGTTAATGATCTGAATAGTCATGAAATGAGACTCAAAATGATGGGTAGTGTTGTCGTATGGTAATTTTATGTTATTTTCGACATTCATCTTTTATCATATTTCTTATAATGATACAATCTTCTATTTTGTTGAAATGTACGTCCTCTTTATAAATGCATATTGTCGATCTTCTTATGAATTTTTTTATTTATAGGATTAACAATTTAAGATATATGTATATGTATCATTAAGGATTCACAAGAATACAAGATCAGTGTTTTTAGTTAATTTGAACTTTGTACATTAACGTGAGGAGTTGTAAGAGACCCGACGCAAGCTTGAACTTTGTACTATACGTTACGATAAACACAAATTTAGTGTTATAGTTCATTGAGTTTACTTAATGTAGGTTTGGGTTTGACCAAGGAAGACTCGAGTCTGTTTCAAGAGCTCTGAATCTCTCTATTTGTTTTTTTATTATTATTTTCATGCCTTATTTGAAAAAAGTTTGAAAAATATTAATAAGTTTAAAGGTATATCTTTGGGTAAAGTGGAAAAATACAATTGGCAAAAGTACAAGATTTGGGTGGTTAATTAGGAATTAGAAGCATTCAAGCATAAAAAATTCAAGTCTTCTAGACAATTGGTGGTGGATATTTTGCCTTTGGGTGGTATGGAATTATAAAAGTTATTCAAGAAAATAATGGTGGATTTTGAGCAACATTAATAATATTGATTTCACTTTAAATCAACTCAAAATTTCATTTTTCATTTTATTTTTAATAAAGGTTATGTGTAAACAATAGTTATTTACGGAAGGACTTGTGGTTTGTTAATCGATTCTAACGATTGTTAAATGTTTTCTTTGACTCAACGCTTTTAAAGGTGAATAAAAAATACACATTAAATGATAAACGAGTTTTAAAGAATGGATCTTGGGATAGGAATTGGTCTTCACAAAACCTATGGGCCAAACATTAGAAAAAAATCAAACTTCTTTAATATCACTTTTCAAAAATGATCAACTTAATGTTGTACTTGTATCCGGAAAATGCCCACAAATAATTAAGATGAATTTTCACTTTAATGTTTCGTTTGACTGCTAATGATTTGTCTAATTACTTTTAAATGTATAGAAAAACAATGCTTCTAGAATACACGGTCCCAATTTAAGAAGCTAAATAGTAAATACTGTAATATATTCAATTGGTTAGCTTCGATCGTCTTTCTAATTGCAAGAACCTAACTAATTAATCATGGTATTCTAATTAACACTATCTTTGATTATTTCAATACGTTTATATATATTTCAAACTCATATAGTCATACATAGTTACGTCTGATTTCTATTGATACGAGTAAATTTAAATATTTGATAAAATACTAACTTGCTTACATTCATGTTTTGATATATTCTACTTATTTCTAGTGTTTTTCTAGTTGATAGAATTTATTTTGTGGCTATTTTTTTATTTTTAATAATGATAAAATTTCGTGATTCCAAGCAATTGGGAGGGGTTGAATTCAAATGCTTGTACTTGAAGACAAAGAGTCAACTTATATAAACTTGACCAATGAAATAGTATTATAATTATTGGTTGACCCATTACCCATTTCTCTGTTGGCGGTCTTCTTAAAGAACCTCCTACACCCTAGTGGCTACTTAGCCCCCCATTCCTCCCTTCTATCTTGTTTCCACATTTATTTATTATTATTATTATTATTATTATTTTGATTAATTACAAATTTCATTATTATGTTTAAATTATGAATTTTTTTTACGGTAAAACTTACACACTCATCTAATACTACTTTTAAATTTACATATTTATCTACAATGAAACTCGAACCCTCAACCTTAGGGTCTCCTTTAACATCTTGAAAGACGGTCAAAGCTAACCAATTTTCCTTTTAATATTAACGGAATTAATTGAAAAAGAAAACCATAACAAGAAGTTGATGAAAGTACACCAATAACACACAAAGAAAGATCGATACAACACCTACATATACAAACTTCCCAAACTAGTCAGAAACATCTAATAAGATATTACAAATACAAGAACTCCATCCCAACTTTTTGATAAGTTTCCATTTAAAATTTAGAGATTATGACACAAATAGCTATATATACTTTTAAATATGTGTATATTTATGTAATGTACTTTTATTTGTGGACATTAAGTAGTTATACTTTTAAAAGTGTTTCAAGATAATTGAGTGACCTGATGACCGGTACAACATGTTACAATGCTTAGTCAAACTTTCTTTTTGTACATTTATGTAGTGTACTTTTTCTTGTGTGTACATTTGGTAGTCAAACTTTTTAAAAGTGTTTCAGTTCGGTAGTTGAGTGACCTGATCTTACCAGTAATCAGATCATCGAATTACCTATTTGAAACACTTTTAAAAGACATTACATAAATGTGCACAAAAAAATATACTACATATATAAGTATAAACTTAAAAGTACATAGCTATTTTGTATTATTTTTCCTAATATTTATCCAAAAGTATAAACAATCTTGTACCGAGCCAATAAGAGATGGAGACAACAAACAATCAAGGAAAACTTTAGAATTTCTGGCGTACCAAATCACCCAACACAAAGTAAGGATTGATGCCGAGAAAACGTCTAAACTGCCACCTTTGATACCCAATTCATAGCCCTACCTAAGTAAGGAAACAACCCATTTATTGACCTGTTAATTCATACCCCACCATCTTTTAAAGTATGCAATCTCCATCGTGACATTACAACCTTGGAATAAGTGGTCCTCACATTCTGCCAACGTTCAACATCCCTTTTTTTATCAACTTCTTTTTATAACAGAGTTAGTTTGAACCACACCATCTTTTAAAGTGGTCCTCACATTATGCCAATGTTCATGTTCGTTCATTTAAACACAACAAACACGAGATTTTCTGTTCGTGTTTGTTCGTTACGAAATTTGGCATTGTTCGTATATGTTTATGTTCGTTCATTTAACATACAATCAAACATAAACAAACGGAGATAAATGAATATTAAACAAACACAACCGAATATAAACAAACCTACTTATTAGAAACAAAACTCACAACATCAATTTACGTACATTCATAAAAGTTTTATAAATGATTTCAAACTACTATGATAATGGTAAATTAATGCCTTAAGAAACAATAAACTCAATTTCAATATTAAATTAACATCCTTCAGGCATTTAAATATCTTTTACAATATGTTTGGTATAGAGAAATAAAGCTAGGGAAATGGAAATAAGAGGAATTCTCATGTTGAGAAATCCTCTTATTTCCATTTCCCTGGCCTTAATTCTCTGTACCAAACGCACCATTATATTCATTCAATGTCATCAATTACAAGGGCGAGATGAGCTCAAAGGCAGCCTTCACAAAAACAGAAAGAATTAATTAGATAAATAGAACCCAGTTTTGAAGGTCCCAAGAATATCCAATGATGCGGCGTTAACAATAATAATATATTTATAGTAAATGTAATAATATTTCCTTATAATTATTATAAGTAAACACACAAACGTAAATGAATAGTAACGAACGAATTTAAATGAACGTTCGTATTTGAACGTTCACGGAAATAAGTGAAAGAATGAAGTTTATGTTCGTATTCATTTATTTAATTAAATGAACAAAAATTTATGTTCATGTTTATCGGTTTAGTAAATAAACAAACTTTCCGATGAACGGCTCACGAACAATTTGTCATACGTAAGGTAATTGTTAGTCTTATCCAAAAGAATGCATAAAACTTGTACAATATGTATCGATGCTTGTACATTAATCTTGAAATTGTTGGTTTTGTTTTGTTTTGTTTTTTGGGAGGGTAGTTTAGTGGGGTCCATACGGCATTAAGGCCTATACGGTGGGCTAAACCTGAAAACAACCGACTAACGGAGGGCCGAGGCCCGTTTATAGATCCTTTATTAATTTTGGAGATAAAAATATAAATATTATATTTTTAAACAAAAGTATACAAGTAAATGATATTATTATTATTTATTTATTTATTATTTTAAAAACTATAACTGTCACGTGTCAATTTATGGTGATGACACATGGTTACACACGAATTATGTATAGTTACCCTTTTATTAGTATGTATAAATATAGATATAGATTTTAAGGATTAGATTTTCATGCAGTGCAAAATATTGTACCATTAAAATTTTAGAAAATTTATAATCAACAAAAAAAGGAGAACCAACTGTTGACATAATGGGATCAATAAAGCTTTATAATTCCTTAATTGACTTTTGATTCATAGTAATGTTACCGAATGATTCAAATTTATTTAGGAAATTAGAATTTATAGTAGTTAAAAATGACTTTCTTTTCCTTCAATTTTCACATATTCTATTAAATTTTTAAAAAGATAAATCACTGATTCATATGTTCCAAAGTTTTCAGCTTGTAAACTTACACATACGCATAGTGGGAATTGTCCTTTACGTTGAATGCTTCAAACGTCGTAAATTACTTCTCATGAGGGCCGAGAATCTTTCTTCCCTTATAAAAAGTTGATTTGGAATTCGTTTCTATAGATCTCTCTGTACTTAGTATGTAAATTGAGAAACATTATAATTTTTTCGAATTGTCCAATTTTAATAGTTGATTTAGGTTTTGAAATCAAGCTTATGTCTTGCCAATGGATTTCCTTGTGATGCAAGAACTTTTCCATATCGTGATGGGTTTAGGTCGTACAATATCAGCCTACCATTCCAAATTTACCAATATGGTGCCTGAACTCTTTTACACATAATGCACATGAACTTTTATTTTTTTATTACAATATGATACATTTTTACATAAAATCGGGCTCTTTTGGTATAAAAAATTGGGCTCTATTGTCATGAGGAATCGAGCTCTGTGTAAAAATGTATCGTATTGAGATGGAAAACCAAAGTTTATGTTCCATGTGTGTAAAAAAATGCATGTACCATATCAGTACATTTGAAAAAGTAAATTGCTATAGTGCAACCTAAACCCTATCTTGGTCGGATTGGTATTGTGATCCAAGCAGTCCTCTTCCCAACTAAACACTTTCATGTTCAGTCTGCTCAAGTATGTTTCGTTGGTGCTCATCTCCTTTTACTTCTCCTTTATGTTTTTGCTAAGTTGTGTGGCCTTTTTATCTCGTATTCTGTTTAGATTGGATATCAAGCAAAGTATTGAAGAGTTTATAGAGTGGTTAAATAGTTTTGGAAACCCAACAAATGCATTGGAGCAGTCTTCGGTTATTTTGGTTTGCGGATTTATTTGTGAACAAAAAATAAATGGATAAATGAGCTGTTTATTCTTGTAGTATAATTTTTAGTCGAGAATTATTTAACCAGTTCCTAAAAGATACTTTTATTTTATATATCTTACATTAGTATGATAGTCTTTATAATTTAACAATTAAACAAATGACTAAAAAGTTTCATTTTGAAACAAAATATTTAGTAAGATATTTTAATACATGGGATCTCAAGAGAACATGTACATTATTATTTTGCCCCATTTATAATTATCAAGATATTTGCTTGCTTGATGAGGTACATTATCATTTAGTGCAATAATTACTCACCAATAACCTTTATCAATTAATATATTATTTATTAATATTATAGTGTATGTTGCTTTCCATTCCAACTTCAATTGAACATGGCTTCACCTAGAAGAAAGCATATCAATAAGGAGCAAAAAGAAATGTGAATAGTATAAACTAACCAAGTGGTCACCATTCGTTTAATAACAATTTAAAATTTTAATTGAAATTTAATAAATGCTTAGCATAATAAGTTATTAAGTATTTGTGATGATATGTCAACCAAAAATTTGCATGGTTTCATATAAAATTAAAACTAAAGTTGTGTTTAATATGAAAAAAACCAACATGTTTTTTATGTTTTTGTTGTTTAGTCCTTCCATGTTATTTTTTACCAATAAAATCATTAGATAATATATTTGTTTGTGATTTTTGGAATTTTTATTTACTTTTTTCAAAAAAATCTTTAAGTTTGTGGACTTTTCAGAAAAAAATAGTGAATTATGTTGGTTTTTTGTGGAAAAAGAAAGAGTTGACTATAAAAAAAACTTTTCCAAAAAAACCGAATTGAAAACAATAACTTGGGAACTTTCTTAGGAAAAAATAATACGAAGCGACTAAATTACAAAAAAAAAAAAAACATAAAAACATTTTGATTTTTTTCATATTAAACCCAATAAAGATGAAAATAAAGTTGAAAATGAAATACAAAGTAGATTAACAGGAAAGGATATTTAATAGCATTGTACTTCCTTACATGTTATATGCAAGTTTTTTGTTTAATTATGATATCAAACTGAGATAGATAGATACATAATTAGGTTAATATTGGAAAAAACCCAATGATCTATTTCTGTTTTATCGATTAAGTCTCTAAACTTTCTATCAATTGTTTATAACACATTTTGTCTTATTCAAAACTATAAAAATTACCAGTATAACAAGTACCCAGCCGGTTACCTTCTCTTCTCTCACATCTGTTGCAAAAACTTCCATAGCTCCATTTGACATCTTCATAAAAACACACATGCAACACAAATATCAAACACACTCCCCTAAAGGATCCAAGTGCTTTGATTGGTCTTGTTAGCATTACCCACCGGATATGAACACAGGGGTTCAATTTCTTATGATGACTTCACATTGAAATTAAAGGATATGAACACACCATTGTCAAATTCATCTGATGCTCACCGTTACAAAAAGTAGGACAAAGCCTCTATCCAATATGCAAAAATTTAGATCAAGCGTAAAAGGAATCATGATCTACCAGGACAAATGCTTCAACGGCACCGACAAATGCAACATATTGAGATTGAAGACCAAATTAGCATTTATGCTTCGACTTACCTACTTACCAATAAAATCGATAACTAGTACAAACTTTGGGAAGAGTAGAATGAGGAAAGTTTATGGGGTTTTCTAATATTAACCCTAGATAATTTGCGTATCTTGATTGATGTTGTTTTAACTGTTTAGTCATACAAGTAATTAAATATGATATCATTTGAAAATTCTATAAATACTATTAAATGAGTAACTAATTTGCCACGTGTCGACTCCTCATTAATTATTCACATGTCAAAACTTTTAATCTGTCACATATCATTACCAAATATAAACTTAAAGTAAAATCAAATCAAATTCAATCTATTATAATCTAATCTAACCAATCTAATATATAATTAACTCAAATATGATAAATATTTATTCTTAATTTTTTTTTAAATTCAACCCATGTAATACATGAGTATATAATTTAGTATATATTGTAGTATTAGCCTTTAAAAAAATAGTAATAATTGTTTCATATTTTTCCAAACCAAACGTGACCGATTAACGTCTCAAACAAGACTAAAAACTAGTTATCTTCTAATGGTTTAATAGTTTGGAGTTCGGACCGTAAGACCTTGTTTGTTTTTTCTTGAAAGATCTTCGAACCTCTTATGTCTGCGAACTCGGAGACGCGGGAAGATGTTTTATATAAACGTGCGTTTGTTTTTTTTCGTCTTTCCGTGTCTGCCGCATCGTCTGCGGACGTCTGCAGACTTTTAGGCTATCTCATCTGATCGCAGAAAACTACAGCTAAGTCCGCTGACCGCAGACATCAACCTCTTAGAAAACAAACAGCACCTAAGTCTGTAACCTTTTTTTTTGGGAACATAAAAGATCGTATAATTAGTATACGTTCATAAATTTTAAAATCTATCTATAATATTAAAAGAGTAACTAAATGACACATGACATGCTCTCATTTAATTTGTCACATGTCTCTATCTCTCCTTTTGTCACGTCATTTACCGATTTTATTTTTAAATTTTAAAGCAAATCAAATCTATGTAAATCTAATATGGATTAATTTAATAACTAACTAACTAAAATTAAGCAAACTTTATTATTCATATAATTATTATATTATACATATATATAAATATCAATTTCTAATACTAACTCATGTAATACATGGGTATTAACCTAGTTAGTTAATAAACCTTACTTAACAAGTAAATTTATAGTGAAAAATTAGTAAACAGATTTTCTTATTATATTTTAAAAAGATAAATAAATAAATAAAATCCATATATTCATACGGTTCGATTTAGATTAAACGATGAATTTGAACCCTTAAACCACAAACCAAACAAACAGTGGGGTATAAGATCGTAGGATGCAATCGGGATCATAAGATCGTAGGATGCAATCGGGATCCCCAACGGATGAATTTGTGGTCTCACGAGGCTTGAGACAAGGAGACCCTCTTTCTCCTTTTCTTTTTATAATTGCAATGGAAGGTCTTCATGTTGCAATGTTGGAAGCTATAAATAAAGATGTATTTCGGGGCATGAAACTTCCCAACGATGGTCCAGTGCTGTCACACTTGCTCTTCGCCGATGATGTTTGGTTCATAGGCAAATGGGAATTAATGAATATCTTGAATCTCAAACGGATACTCAATTGCTTTTTTCTCGCCTCGGGCCTTAAAGTTAATTATTCTAAAAGCGAGGTTTATGGAATTGGTGTTAATGAAAGTGAAGTCCAACAATTTGCAATGCATACAAGGTGTGGTGAGGCCAAAACTCGTTTCAATTATCTTGGACTTACTATAGGTGCTAATATGGGAGTGGCGAAATTTTAGAAACCAGTCATAGATAAAATTAAAGCTAAATTGTCTATGTGGAAGGCTAAGAATATCTCTTTCGGGGGAAGGGTAACTCTATGCAAATCCATCCTTGGGAGTTTGACTCTTTACTTTATGTCACTATATAAAGCTCCAATGAAGGTTATTGAATCGATTGACAAACTGCGTAGGCGGTTCATATGGGGTACTTCATCATCTGGGAATGCTAAGATCTCGTGGGTCAACTGGAAGAAAACTACTGCCCCTAAAAAATATGGGGGTCTGGGTATCGGTTCTTTGAAAGCAGCTAATTTGGCCCTTTTAATTAAATGGTGGTGGAGATTTAGACTTGAAGATAATGCTTTATGGAAAAAGGTAATCACAGCCATACACAAATCAGATGGCGTTGAAGTAAGTAACATGACAAATAGGAGATGCAATGGAGTTTGGCTGAATATTGTTAAATCAGGTCTGTCCCTTTCTTCTTTTAATTTAAATCTTGATGATCTATTCTCTCGTGAAATTAGAGATGGAGGAAATATAAAATTCTGGAGAGAAAAATGGTGGGGTAATGCTCCACTTTGTTGTGTTTTTCCTGAGCTTTATGTTGTAGATTCTGATAAATCATGTACTGTGAATATGAGAGTGGTTCAAAACCAAGGTGGGTTGTCTTCATTTTTGTGGGCATGGAATGTTGACATTCAGGCAGTGGGGCTAGGGAGTAAAGTTGTTGAACTGGAAAATCTCCTTCATGCTGTGGCATTATCAGTAGGGGATGATGGATGGAAATGGAACGGTGACATTTTAGGGGAGTATTCAGTTAAATCTCTTAGAGAGTTAATTGACGGTTTATCTAATGAAGGTGAAATCAATAATTGTATTTGGAATAATTGGTTGTCCCCTAGAATTAATTGTTTTGTTTGGAAACTCCTGCTTAGAAGAATTCCTACAAGATGTAATCTGTCCTCAAGAGGGATAAATATTCCCGTAGTGAGCTGTCCTTGTTGTGATCAGGAGGAAGAATCGGTGGATCACTTATTCTACGCGTGCCCAATTAGTAAAGAACTATGGCGCTAGTTTTTTTTCGTGGTGTGAGATCTCGATTTCCCAGCATCATTCTCTGGATAATATGCTGGATTTTGTGTTGGATCTTGGAAATTCATTGAAAAGAAGGAAATTTTTTGAAGCCGCAATTGGAGGTCTAGTTTGGTATATTTGGAAGGCGAGAAATCTATCTATACTATTAAAAGAGTAACTATATGCCAAATGGCATGCTCTCATTTAATTTGTCACAGGTCGCTCTCTCCTTTTGTCACGTCATTTACTGATTTTATTTTTAAATTTTAAAGCAAATCAAATCTATGTAAATCTAATATGGATTAATTTAATAACTAACTAACTAAAATTAAGCAAAGTTTATTATTCATATAATTATTATATTATACATATATATAAATATCAATTTCTAACATTAACACATGTAATACATGGGTAATAAACTAGTAATCTAGTATTCAATGGTGTGAAACATTCTACATCATGGATTAAGGATGAATTTCAAGCTAACTTGTTTACTTGGCTAAAATATAGAGCTAATTGTAAGTCGTTGTTGTGGTCTTTATGGTGTTCTAGTCCTTTATCTTTGTTTTAATTTTCTCCTGTAATTGATTTGTGTATTTTTGCTAGCAGCTTGCTAGTCCTATTTATATCATTTGTGATTTCTAGTTTGGGGGTGATGGCAATGTCGTAGCTCCCAGCTAGTTATCTCTTTGCTGTTCAAAAAAAAAAGATCCTACAAAACAATCACTACTTTTTATCTTTCTTCTAGGTGCTATAATTTTTTATTTTATATTATAAATAATATATAACACTTCAAAAAAATTATATAACAAATAAGTAAACAACGTACATTCATGTTTAAAATGTTTATGATCATCCAAAAAAAGTCAACAAAGCATACATCCTATAATTTGACTCGGTATTCTAATTAATAAAATGGTTGGATCTAAGTAAAAGTTTGGATCAAATCGGTAAAAGATCTCACGGGAACCCGGTTAAAAGGGTCCGGACCGAATAAAAGATAATATCGGATCTGTGACCGATCCTACGTCTGATCTTGTTAGAAAACGATCCTACATCGTACCTGCTCGAAATCAGGGGCGGATTGAGAGCATAAAGAGGGGTGTCACTCGACACCGATAAATTTTCAAAATACTGAATTACGTATGTATCAAAAACCTGAGTGACACCTAAGATTTTTTTTGAGTGACACCTACGAAAAATTTATGAACTTATAATATACAAATCTAATTTATATTTGTTGTTATTATTAGGGTTTATTATGAAAAAACCAACATGTTTTCACGTTTTTTGCGTTTTCGTCCCTCCATGTTTTTTTTTTCCATAAAAAACCTCAAGTTATTCTTTTCTTATTGGTTTAATGAAATTTTGGACATTAGACCCCGGTTATAATTTGTGAACCGGGTTTTAAAAACTTGAAAAACCGGGTTCTAATATCCAAATTTCACTAAACCAATAAGAAAAGAATAACTTGAGGTTTTTTATGGAAAAAAAATAACATGGAGGGATGAAAACACCAAAAACGTGAAAACATGTTGGTTTTTTTCATAATAAACCCTTTTTATTACTCAAATTTATTGCAATATTACTAAGTTTTAAACATAAATATTTTTCTTTAAAGAAACCTAACAGAATGTTTGAAAAATCGGTCAATTAAGTATTATTATATTAGCCCAATGGCCCAAAAGACTTTAAAAAAACCCAAAAAAAAATTAGTCCATACCTAGTACTATGTATTTTTTTTAATTAGAAAAAGCTTGTTATTTGTTAATTTTATGTTGACAATCCGTTTCGGTAACCCGATCCATCTTTGAAAATATTTCAAAAAAATAAGTTAATACTTAGTTTAGAAAAGTGACATCGATATAAAAAATTCATGGATCCGCCCCTGCTCGAAATCATTTGGTAGGATCGATCGATCATGCAATCTTACTCGAGATCTTAACAACCATGGTCTAAAGTCTAAAATATGATTGTTTTTGTATCAAACATTAACATACAATCAAGTATATATTTTTTATGTTATTTTAGTCTCTGACCACCCTTTTTACGAGCAGACTAATATCAAGACGATCACCTCTTTACGGGTAGCCTAGAATCGTCACGTGTAAACTTCCGTGGCCACTGGCCACTAAGGGTATTTTTGTTGCTCCCAGTGATCGAACTTTTGGCCTCCAAGTATTTTTCATCCTTAGAGACTACAACTAGGTCACCGGTCACCACCTTATGGTTTATCAAGTATAATTCATCCAAATCACCAATTTTATATATATTATTACGTAAATCAATTTCAATTACATTTTCTACGTATGATCACTAAAAAAGAATATTTATGGTCCAAAGAAAATTTAATCAGTCAATTGAGTTAAAGGTTTATTTAAGGCATCGTCATATGTACATCTCACTTTCCTTAATTTTTACTAATCACACACCCTCTTACTCACATGATTTTTGTTATTGACGTGAGACTTAATGATTAAAAGTTGATCTCCTCTCACGTTATGAAAGGGTGTGTGTGATTTGCAATTGAGAGTGTGTGCGTATAGAATTACCCTTTATTTGATTTCAGTTAAATTATATATACTTTTATTCTAAATAAACAGTTATATATTTATTGTTTTTCATAACAACAGGAAGGTTGATAATTGATAAAGTAACATGATGATATAATCGGATAAGATTGTAATTGATTTGTCATTATATTTGGATTAGGTATCTATCAATAATTATGAATTAATGTTGCTTTAAGCTAAACATTGATATAAATTTTTAAACAATGAAAGCGACTATTATAATATTTTAATAACTTAGCACCTGTCCCTATCTATTATTATGTGATTCTTTCAATTTCCTTGAAAACATTATTTTTTAATTCTTTTTTGAACCGCAAACTAACCTACTTATATTCCTAAACTATCCTTTTGCCCCAAATAAAAACTTCAGAACTTACTTTCACCAATTAATTCAAATTTGTCTCCGACGGTATATGTGTGTGTGTATATATGTTCAAGATCCATGGAGTATCATCTTTGATTGGAGTACTGAAAAACCATATTAAATGTACATGTTAATTACGATAAAATGTTAAATTTAATGCACATACATTATTATTGACTAGTTCACATCATTTACATGTTCATTAAGATAAAATGTTCAATTCATGCAAAATAACAATATGCACATGTTCAAATATGCAATATGCATGAACATGTGTATTACACATTTTTGCTTGAAATTAAACATTTTGGCTTAATGAACATATAAATGATATGAAAGTTGATCATAATGCAATTTTGAATATATGTATATTATAATTTTACATGAAATTTAACATTTTATCATAATGAACATGTAAATTTGAAATGGTTTTCCAGTACTCTAGTCTAATATAGTTTTTCATGAATCTCGACCCTATATATATATATACATACATACATACATACATACATACATACATACATACATACATACATACATACATACATATATATATATATATATATATATATATATATATATATATATATATTAATCATGGTATTAAATTTTTTTTTCCAGACTTTTATAATGAAAATATATAAAACCTCACCGAATCGAAACCCGAATTTTGTGAATACTGTGGAGCGAGAACCAAACCGTACTCAATATGACCAGTCAAGTCCAGTTTATGTTCGCATCCAGTTTGATTTATTGGTTTCAGTTTAGATTGTTGAATACTCAATCCTAACCAAATTAGTCTACTTTGTGTGTTCAAGTTTTAGATTTATCATATGTTATGTTATAGATTTGTGTTTTAAATGTTAGAAATGTCATGTTTTAAGTTTCTTATGTGATTTAAGTGATTTCTATTGAAATAGATTTATTGAGTTCAAATATAAAGTTAGCCAAATCTTCAGCCAGTGAATGGAAATTTGGATGACGAATAAAATTTATTTGTTAAAATAGTTTTTATGTGTTACATCATATTATTTGTATGGAAATGTATTGTTTGATTAATTTATTTAGCTCTTAATATTTTATTCTTTTTTATAAAATGGTTAGATTTTTTTAGTGTAAATCATAAAAAATGAATTTACCCAAACTTTCAGCCATTAAATAAAAAAGTTTAGCTAACATAAGCCATGGAATATCATTTAAGGGGGCGTTTGGTTTGCGGATTTCTTGGGATCACTGAGATTTGAATTTAAAATCTTGTGTTTGGTTCACAGATTTCAGTAAATATTTAAAATCCTAGGATTTTATAAATCTCTTCCTTCTTTGTAATTTAAAAACTTAGTCTCCCCCCTAGAATTTTAAATCTCATTGCATTCTTCAGATTAACAAATTTTTTCTATAAGATAATACAGATTTTTTGACAAAATCCTGACAAATGCAAATTGTTCGAAAAAAATGCAAATCCCAGAGAAAAAAATCTGCGAAACAAACACCCCCTAAGTCTTCTTCAGAATAATTAGAAGGATTTGTGCTTGAAGATCTGGATCCAAACGAATGATGATGAGAACTTTCTTTTCCAAACTTATCCATTTACGTATTTTCAACAAATTTAAAACATAAAAATTTAACAATTACTTTTAAGCAACTCAAACAAATAAACCTAATTAACAAACATACAATGAAACAATAGGTCAATTATCTGAATTTCACAAATGCAATATATAAACTATTAAATTATAACTTAGAAAAATAATAAAATACCAATAAACAAATCATATTTAATATAACTCCAGCCTCTTAAATGAAATATATATATACATAATTTATCTTATTAACAGGGTTATAAAGTTAGAAACTAAGAAAATAAGAAAAGTATACTGGGTTAGATCGCGAGAGTAAAGAGCAACCAAGAGAAAGAGCCGAGAACCACGAGTTTTATGCGATGGCGACCACGATCTAGCACCGTCGACCACAGTTTTCATGAAGAGCGTTAATCTATCGGTGATTGAAAGAGTAAGAGTAAAAGGGGTAAATCATATCCTTACCCAAGATGGGTTTTTTCACATTTTCTTCAAAGCAATTGAGAGGCGTAATTATGAGGAGGAATTTTTTATTTGCTTTTATTTTTTGTTTGGGTCTTTTACTTATGAATCAAACTCAGTAATATTTAAACAAATGTTTTATTGTGCGTGTATATCAAAATTTGTTTTAAAATCAATAAAAATTATGTTATTTCTATTTTTAGCATTTCCTAAATTAAATTTACAAGGATTAATGTTCTAATAATAGATAAAAATATATCGTTTGTCCCTAGATTTAACAAAAAAAAAATCTGTCTCCAATGGGGAACTCAATACCTGAGTTTAAGAGGCAGGTATACTCCTCCGGCGGCTCAACGGCTTACCACTTCAACCCTCTTCCCAGCAGGAACACCCTCCCCTCTCCCCAAGCGGCCCCGACGTGGCCTCTCCAGTTCTCCCCCTCCAACGACTTGTGCGCTCTCTCTCTTCACTCTTTCTTTCTCTAAATTTAATTAGGTTAATAAGTATTGGGATAGAAAGATACGAACTATATGTATTTTCAAAAAATTAGAAGGGTAATGATGGATAAAGAAAAAACTGATGTGACCTAAGGTGTTCAAAATGATTAATTTATGAATGGTGAGTACACCCCTCGTCCTAGTGAGAATAGAGATGGGAATCAATTAATTATCTTTTTTTTTTAACAGCAAACTATCCTAGTCCTACTCCTAAACTACTCCTTTACCACAAGACTTACTATCACTACCTAAATTGCAACTTGCCTCTGACGGGAGTCGAACCCATGACCTCTCGCTTATATCAACGCCCACTTACCGCCAGGCCAAAGCCCTTTGGTATCAATTAATTATCTGATCCCCATCCCAAACGCCATTTCATTATCTAAATTATATTATTTATTTAATTTTGTAATATAAATAATTCAATACAATTATATAAATTATTAATTATCTATATATAACTCTTAAACAGTTAAATTCTCGTATTTTATTTTTATATGATTTAAAACCTCAACTACTATAACGTACAACGTGGTTAACTTTTACTATTTTTATTGCTGTATAAAAGTTAAAAATAAAAAAATGTACCCAAAAAAATCTTGACCTTTTGGAGTTTAGAATTTCATATTTAATTTCTAGACAAGAGGGCCAAGTTGGACATCTCCTTTATTTCAAGTAGACACTACACTAGACAGCTAAGCTGCATTCGTGTGTCATTTCATTTGGAATGTTTATCCATATCCAACACTTTAAGAATTAAAAGAAATGTTTATATCAATAATTATTGATTAGGTTTGGCAAAAAAACTCTTTCCTGACGGATAATTGGATCTCGATTTACTTGTGGAATTCATGAGTTGACCAGAAATGAAGATGGGGACAAGAAATCCCTGATTTAAAAGTAACGGACATGGGACGAAGATTGAGGACACTTTAATCTCTGATCTCGAAGACTCGAACCCAACTCCAGGATACAACAGCCTAAGCAGTATGTACTACAAAAATTAACCAACTTGCCTGAAAAGTCGTCTGAAATCAAGTGTTCTTAGACTTGGAAAAATTGCAGCAACTTTGCTCTCAAAAGTGTATATAACCTTTTACAAAATAACGTAAGTGTAACTGGTGTTAACTTCTTCTGTTAACTTTATAGAAAAGAAGGAAAAACAAAACAATTCGATTTTAATTGTAATAAATAGATTTAATAATTCAGATGTTATTATACTCTTTATTAACAATTAACTGAGGAATCCAACAGATGTAACGGCTCCTAATGCGACCGAACAGTCACATTTGATCGTATTAGTAATTGACTGAAAATTTATATCAGTGACTGAAGCACAACAATGTCAGCCACTTGCTGATCTTTTTCTCAGCACTCATTGAGATCTTTTTCTGCCATGTGCTTACTGAAATTATTCAGCATCGGATTTTTGAAGCTGCATTTGTGTCCGCAAATAGGTCTTAGGGGCTGTTTGGTAGAGAGGAGAGAACTGTGTATGCTCTTGTTTGGGAGAAATGCTCTCAATTTTTGGGCGGATAATTGAATTCTCTGAGAATTGTTTGAAGGCTGAATATGGAGAAATGTCATTCTCTCCATTTGGTAGAGAAATTGTGAGAATTGATTGTCTTGTGTCTCTACTCCACGTGAGCCACATTTTCTTTTCTTTATTTCTTAGTTGATACCAAACAAGATACACAATTTCAATTCTCCACCCATTTTCATTTCTCACCAATTCCATTTCTCCCCCATTTCCATTTTCATTTCTGCTCATTTCTTTTCTCTGTACAAAACACATACTTAGAGTAAAACAGATACACAAGTTTATTATGCTTGTAAGAACTCCTCGTTATAAAACAACCCGTCTTGGGTTTTTTCTCTTCCTATGTGGGACAAGAATGTCCCCTCCCCCACAATAATTTTCCCATTCCAAGCCCCAAACTTTGAGATTCGATATCTCATTCATAGTAGTTCTGTTTTGTACATTATTTATATTGTCGTGAAGCTCTATTCAAGAAAACAAACCAGAAAGTCATAATTATATATCTCACTTTCATATATAATTAAATTTCGTTTAAAACCCATGAAAACACATATTTTTCATGACTTTTTTCCAACATCATATTTGTCAATAATTGAATATATGTCTAATATGTTATTATGTTTAATACATGAGTTGTTTGTAAAAAAAATGTTTCTTTTTAAGAAAAAATACAGATTTTATTCTACTTTGTATCTAACCACTTTATGAGCTAATAAGTTATTGTAGATCCATTCATTGAGTTTATACTGAAAACAAAATCATATTTTAATATATATTTATATTTTTTAATTCCAGCCATTTATTTTTTCTCATGACGATCTTTATATAATTTTTGGCTTACATAATGGTTGTGTTCGATTTTGTTCTTCTACAGCAAGGGATCATGTTCATCTCCATACACCCTCCGTTTGCATCAAGTCTTTATCGATTTCATATTTTTTCTTCAAGATTTAATCGATTTTGTGCCGTAGATTTGTGTTCTACATTGTATTTACGAAATATCATTTTCTTTTTCAATTTATTCTTTAGATTTGTTCTTTAGATTCATATGTATCAGTTTTTCTTTCTATTCGTATGTATCGATTTGTTCTTCAGATTCGTTTTGAATTCGACTGAAATTTTATATGCATATGGATTCTATACATGTTCAAATTTGTATTCATGTTTCGATATATATATGTTTTCTATTCAAAAGTAGGGATGACATGGTATTCGCTTGTTTCTATTGGCCATAAGATTAATAGTGAAAAAAATTGTTAAAGAGACTTCTGGATAAAATTTTAGGGATAATTACAAAAGTACCAAAAAAACAACTCATTTATCAAGTTTTACCAAAAAAAGGGCACATTACCAAAATACCCAACATTTTCGTTACCTACATTTATGTGACGACCAATATTCACATTACTTGTACTTTTTATTATTTTTTTAATTCATTTCGTTACAAAAAGTTTATTATCACGTAAAGTACATATACTTTACTTTACCAAATCTCATTTTGCTCATTCCCAAAAATAAATTTGGTAACGTAAATATAATGCACTTTACGTTACTTTTTACCTTTTGTAACGTAATGCATTAAAAATTATTAAAAAGTACAAGTCATGTATAGTGACCGTCACGTAAATGTGGTATTGTAAATAGTGAGTATTTTGGTTATGTAAGTTTTTTTTGGTGAAACTGGGTTTATATTTTGGTTATTTTTGTAATTATTTTAAATTTTAACTAAAACTTTTAAAATCTATAACATAAAGCGTCAGAAAATATCATGCTTTACAACAAATACAAAAAGACTTGATTGCCTAAAAAGAAAAATATCAGTTTACAATTTTTTATAAAAAGATTAAACAGTAGATATTAGTAGTTAGTTATTAATACCGTTGTTAGACACCTTGAGCGCAGAGACCAAACTTCACAACTCGACCTAAGGAACACATTTGGCAAGACTTGAACTTTGAGACATCAATTAAGGGAAACCCTACCACTTTTGGGGGTGGGCTATGTCATGTGGTTAAAAGATTCTCTTAAAACTAAATAAAGATTTTAAGTAGTATTTGGTTGCTAAAAATTAGGAGCGAACTTATTTATTTTTTTAATTTTAATATATCGATTTTCGAGAACATCAATAATATGTCACTTATTTAATATTTCGAGTTATTCACTATACTACTATTGTAAGGTCCGCGCGTAATACGTGGGTATCTATATCACTACTTTTGAGCGTTTATCGTCTACGTGGCACCCCACCATTACCACACCAAGAAAACCATAGCCGTTAGTTAAAACGACCCTTTCTATTGTCGTTTCCCGCCCACCGTAACCAAAATTCTGTATCCTTCAGAAAACCCACCGTAAACTAACCTAACAACTAAAACCAAATTTATTTTTTTATTTTAATTAATTAAAATAAAAACCCACTTTATCGCCCCTATAAATGCGTTGCTTGAGGAAAGCTATGTTTGCCAATTTACACAACCAAACGCGATCTTCAAAAAAATCCTCTCTCCTCTCCTTTTTCAGTTTAGCTTTCTACTCAACAATGGCGGTTTCAACAAGAAGAACAAGCGGACCGGTGATACGATCTCACTCTCCATCTGGAAGGTTCTACAATTCATCGTCTTCTACGTCTTTTGCTTCAACGACCTCTGCATTTTCGTCCAGATCTAGCTCTTTTTTTCAAAACAGACCGCCGTCGCCAACTCCAGTGAACCTGTACGGAACGACAAGGTCGACATCGTCGGTACGATTCTCTCTTGACAACCGTCCAATCTCTCCGAGCCGATCAATATCTTCGCTGCCTAGGAATCATACTCAGGCGGTGAAGAAGCAGTTGGAGACTCCGAAGAGGACGTGTATGTGTTCACCAACTTCACATCCAGGATCATTCAGGTGCAGTTTGCATAAGAATTCCAACGGTAACAGTAGCAACAACCACATCACTACGGTGGCGTATCCTTCGAACCGACTCAACGCGCGTAGATCGGCGATGACTAACTCACTCGTACGTATAGGAACTGTTGAAGGTGGTGATTTGGTGAAGAGAGCTCTTGCGGCGTTGATTCGGCCATCATCGCATCAACAGAGACGAAGAACGTCGTTTCAGCCTAGGCCTAGTCGGCTATCAGTCATGTCGAAGGCGGAGGACATTTAGATTTAGAAATCTCGGTATGTTTGTTGATTACCCTAAACTTTCGACTACTTGGAGCCATCGACCGCAACGTACGGTAACACAACTGATGGAGGTGAATCAAAGAGATCCAATGAGTAGTTTTTGAAGAACTTGGGGACCGAATCAGGCCCTAACATGATAGAAGATCGACCTCTTTTATGTGTAAATACATATAGATGACAATATATAAACATAATCTGTTGCTGCCAGTAATGGCTAATCAAGCAGCTTCAATTTTGAATTCGATCTAATCTAAAAACATCGAAACTAAATCCAATCCAACGAGTCCTGCCAACTGCCAATCTTGCCACTCGTTAACACTATTCAATAACATTACTCCTTCCGTTTACAGTGAGCTTTTTATCATCTCCGTTCCGTCAAAGTTCATTATTTCCACTTTGTTCCATCAACCCCAACTACGTTCAGTTACATGTCGTGCCTTCTCATCTGAGAGGTTGTTTGTTTGGTAAAATGGCTTTTTAATAGTTTCATCGAGTGGTAAACAAACAGGGCCTGAGTTGAAGTTACTTTCGTTAACCTGACCATATTACCGTCGGTAAGTCCTATCGACGTATATACGGCTTAATTGCTGTTAAGTTTGTCATCTGGTAAGAACCCTAATTATTTCTTGTAGTTTCTATTATTAGTTTTACTTTATTTAATGCGCAAGTACTTTCTTTTGAACAGGCTGGAACTTGAATATAGAGGTGTGGAACGGTGTGCCGTTTATGACTTCGATTATGAGGATTGAGGAGTAAGTAGAGTACGGGACCATCCTTGACTTGACCTGACCGATGCGAGGATCCATGGAATGGCAACAAATGATTAAACTCATCACTAATTATGATTAAACAAAAACACACAACAAAATTTGGAGTTGATATGGTGATTGGTGAACTACTCTGGTCGTATTCTAAATGAATGGTGGAACTAGAGGATTGAAATTTGGTGAGTGGTAGCTAGCTGTTATAGAACAAGAATAATCGAAATGCATTCATGGAGGAATGACATATATCTTAATATCATAATATGGAATCCACTCTAGGATTTGGTTGAATTACATAAGGATATCAAAGATTAAATTAAATTCATCTTAAAAGTTGAGATTTATAAATTATGTCGAAACTATCCGCGTGATTGCCACCTCAAAAAAGTGACGAACAAAGATCAATAGTTGAATGCCAAGTGGAGTGAATCGGTCCGAAGATGCTTTTCTTATTGGGATGGGACTCACTCAAAAAGTGATTGCCAAAATAAAGACTATAGCTTGAATGACAACACCAATTTACTATCCTTGAATTCTCCTGGTAGCGGTATGGTATAGTACAGTGTGTGCTATCCTTCTCGTATAGGATATTGAGAACATAAGAAAGCTTGTGTTTATAGATGTTAGAAGCTCTAAAAACAATCTCTGTCGGGTGAAGTTCTCAAAACAGAAGTCCACATGTCTCTTTCGACAGAGGAAGGACTTAGTTATGTAGGTAGTGGGGTGGGTAAGTCATTGTATGCACACCAAGCAACTAAAGAAATGGGTATGATCCACTTTTCTAGGGTGTGCATAGAAACTGAAATTGAGGCGGTCTATCCTCAAGTGTTGGAAGTGTTCGTAGATGATAAGAACTTTGTGAGGGTGGAAATGGAACACCAAAAGAAACCTCAATCTTGCTCCATCCACAAATATTTGGCCATAACATGTATAAATGCCCTAAGTCTAACTTACAATGGGTCTCCAGAGGAAAAAAAGTCCAAGTGTAGAACCCTTTAGTATGCCTTCCATGGAATATAAGAGCGTGGAAAATGAAGAGTGATTGTGATCTCATAGTCTAAGCCAAGATATTCTAGGCTTTCATGCATCGCTGGCCACTCCATAGATGGTGCACACAGAGCCTTCGGCTACTCGAAAATGTCACCGCACGGAAGCGATATCCTCACCCTACTTCTTGTTATCTTATTAAAACCAAATGATTTCCCGACTTCATTTTTTCGATGTCCAAGTCCTATTTTCAAAGGATGGTTAGGATCATCTCGATCTAACTGCTACAATTGTGTATCTTAAGTGTTCTATACAAATATCTAGAAATTTACAAGGCTCTAAACTCATATTGAGTATTATATACAAGTATAGTTCAAATAGAAAAGTATTAAACAATCTAGAATGGATGTCAAGTAAACGTCTGATAAGCGCCAACTTGGGTGTCCAGTAAGCACCTGTATGGCAAAGCCTCCTTTTAGTATTCCGGGATATTTTGCTCTACGTCTTACTCCTCTGTGAAATTTAAAGAAAGCATTCAGCTCACCTTACATGCTAAAAGAAAACCAACAATGACCGATGCAAGAAAAAAGAATCTTACACCAAAGCAGGGGCGGATCCAAGTGTTTGGGACCGTTAGCACGACAACCGGTCCCCAAGCTAATAAAATACGTAGTGTAATTTTTTTTAAAATTTCGATTGTGCAACCGGCAAATTGAAGTGTGTAACCAGTGTATTTCGAAATTTTTGAAATTTTCTAATAAGTTTATAAATTAAAATTTATAATTTTAACAAAACAATTAAATTTGTAGTATATTTATTTAATTAAAAATAATTCACTTAAAACTGTAAATTCTAAAAATAAACTCAAATACAACCATTTCTATTATTCGTCCATTTTTTAAGTTTTATTAGTCACGCTGAACCCAAGCATCTAACCATCTTGTCCAAAAGAAAAAATTAAAATGTTTTCCCCTTTTCACCTCCACATGCAACTCTTTTCGGTGCATTTCTAATTTCTTGACTAATTCTAGATTTCTAAGGCTTTATCTTTTTTATTGTTTGATTGTTAGATTTTAGGATTTAGGGTGATAATTGGCTCTAATATTTTATTTGACTATCTGTATATCTCTATTGTATATTGTTGGTCCGACTTGACCAATTTAATTAAATAAATTATCGAACCGATAGGATGACGAAGATTGTCGTAAATTGTACAACCAACAACCGCGGATCCTAGGTCCGCCACTGCACCAAATAAACCAAAGTTCTTAAGAAAAACCATGAGAAAATACCAGTCTAGTCTGTCATGGGTTTTCTGTATATCTATCTTCATCATAACCCCTCATAGGTTTTTTTTATATCAGCAATGAGTTCATGAGCTGGACAAATTCTTTCATTAATAATTCTGTCATGCACAAAGTTAGCCTACTCGAAAGATATAATAGAAGGAAGAACCACACTCAGCCTGTCATTAAGAATCTTAGAAAGAATTTTTTTTAAAAAAATGAGTCAATCTATTTTTTTTAAGAAAATGAGTCAATCTAATCTATACTATATAAAATAAGAAAACCATTTGGAGTTTCTGGATCATTGGATGGAAAGAAATCAATGGTCCAGATTAATGACAACTCATTATTATAAGTATTTATGAAATGTGTCTTATACCCTTAATTAAAATCAATAATTATACCATTGTCATTTTTTTAATTCAGTTTCCAAATTTACTACCTTAACTTAATTACATTAAATTTTGATTTTAATTTTTTCATTAATGAATTAATATTAAATTAATATTTACCTAAAATAAATATGTGTCATTATTATCCTTAATGGTCATAGTTAAATTCAAATGTAAAAATTTGGATTTAGAAGTGTAGTAAATAAAGTTAAAAATTTTTGTTAATTATTTTGCTAACAAGATTTAAAATTTAATTGATAAAACTTCAATTGTGAATATGATAAAATTTGATTGTTGATTTTCAGACATTCCATTTTTATATTTTATCATTTTCAAAACATATACACATTCACATATGAAGTTTTTTGTTTCTTACATTGATATTTCATATTTGAAGTTAATAAAAATTAAAAGAAACATTTTTTTGCAAACACATATTATTGTTTTTAATAATACAATATAATAATATTTTTTTATTTAATATCAAACAACTAAGTATTTTTTATCTTTAATTTAACTAGCTTTCAATTTTTTAATTTTAATTCTATATAAACTTTATAATATTTATTAAAATATAAAAAAATATGTATTTCTAAATCAACCCATGTAATAACCTATATATTATAATAATAAAAACAATTCATGTCATATGTCACTTCTACAATACAAGAAAATTTTATTTTTCCACCACTTTTTTTCAAATTTAACACCTTAACTTAATTGCATTAAATTTTGACTTTATTTTTTTCATTAATTTATTAGTAATAAATTAGATTTTGTAACATTTAAAATTAATGTTTACCTAGAATAAATATCTATCATTAGCATCCATAATAATCATAATTAGATCCAAATGTAAAAATTTGAATTGGTTGTGGAAATTATTATTATTATGCATAATAAATGAAAACATCAAATGTCACGTGTCACCTCTACGTTCACCAAAAATATAATTACAACTTATAAAAAATAAAAGATAAATACAAATTAATATAATTAAAAAAGATAAATATACTCTATTTTTTAATCTGTAAATAATAAAAAATAAACACAATTATTATTTTTGTATGTTTTTATTTTTACCCATATACATTTTATATAAATAAATTTAATTAAAAATATCCACTTAATACGTGGGTTATAAACTAGTTGTTCTCATATAAGAAAAGAAATTAGTGGATGAAACTTTAGACATAAGCACCAAGGCAGATGCGGTGTAAGAGGTAAACCAACACAGACTTACTGAGTGTTGGTTTTTATTACCGGTGAGGATGGAGGATTATATATAATTAATTAAAAAAATAAATCATGTTTAAGATCTCGTAGACAACCTGAAATTGATCTAGTGATTACGATCTGAATATGAGAATTTTACTGCTTTTTATGAGGGAATCTCAGCAATGCTAGTAATACTTATTTATAATTATTGATGACACCATTCTCATTTGTGTCATAATTATTATTATAAAACTAATTAAAATGTAATGTTATATTAAAATAATTCAAAATTTTAAACCACAAAAGAAGGTACAATAGGAAATCTTTAGCAAGAGATCAAGGTCCAGGACCATCAAGACCTATAGTCCTTATGACAAAACCATGCTAAAGAAAGATTATAACACTAAAACACCATAAACTAAAACGTTAACGATTAGCGACATGACTGAGAGAAGCTAATACATGACATTCCATACATGTATACGCCCTCACAATTAGCTAAAGAGACGCCTACCTGGATCGAAACTGAAGAAATAGATATGCCCAAATGAGAGAATACCAATAAGATGAGTTAGAAAGAATAACAATAGCCCTGTATATAGAGCATAAAACCCTAAAAGTGATAAACCCTAAAAGCCCAATGTGCCGAACATTATACTATTAGACTAATAGTAACATCAATCTCTTCACAAAAGCTTAGAGTGTGTCTAACAATCAAGAATATTAGGTTTGTAATTTTTAATAAAACTAAAAACATGATGGTTCTTAAAAAATACATTTTAGAGATGAGAATGTGTTTGGATATGTTATAAATATTTTTTTTGCTTTTTTTCACTTCCTTTTATAACATAGATTGGGGTGACTAGATTAAAACAAAAGGTGAAAACTGAAAACCTCAAAAAACGTGTTTTCAACTTTACTTGTAATTTTGAAAGCTAGCATTTTCTAAAAATCTTGTTTTTGATGAAAATTTTCACAGAAAATATGTCAACTAAATGGGCCTTGCATTGCCAGGATATCCATTCGAATGACCATAACTGAATTTCAAACATTAAATCACACGAAGCAGAAGACGACCCTTAAAGATTAGTTATTTTCTATCTTTCCATGACATATATGACGTAATCCAACCAAACTGATGACTGTGTCAAAGAGAAGGAAGATGAACCTTGATATTCGAAGATCACTGGTATGGAGGTGTTAGGATAAAGTCAGCATTTAGTCCCCACCTGGAGAAAATAAAATTACATAAGCTAGAAGTTTTGGAGTAGCAGCTAACAAAGCAATGATCGATTGATCCAATATCATCGATCTTCACAGTGAGGTCACAAAAAATAATGAATGTCAATCTTGATATCTGCAAGAAAAACTCAAACTGGCAATTAGCTCAATATTAACATTCAAATGAAAATACACATTTCTCTCAAGATTATATATATTGATCCATCTAGAACCTGCATTCAAAACCATTTTAGTGAAAGTATTACAAACAATCAAATTATTTAAAACTTTCATCGAAAACTTTTCTTTCCTTTTTAAGAAATCAAATCCAGTTGCTATCCTTCTTATTGATGTTCAGAGAAATGTTCTAAACTAAGGTCAGCAACTCGTCAAGTTCAACTTGAGATCTACCCTTCTTGGAGCATTAAACTAATCCCATACTCATTTCTATACATTAGATACTTGTTTGATCCTATCTTTAACTCTAATATCCTTCTAAGTATTAATTCTAAATTTAATCAAGTTCGATATTTTACAAGATTGGAAAAAGATATTTGAACTGTAGATCATACGAAGCAAGTAGATTTTATCGTAAAATCAAACAAATAAGTCATTTTTATTAGATTATTATGAAGTTTCCTCTTACTTTCTCTTGATGAAGTAAGTTGTCAAAATTAACTTTCATATACACATAATGAGATGTCATTCATAATCTTAATATCAATAAGAACTTGTGTCTTGGTAGTCTAGGTAAAAAGTTGGATCGAATCTGTAAACGGTTTTACGGGAACCCGATTAAAAGGGTCCAGATCAAGTAAAAGATAGGATCAAATCCTACGATCCCACAATCCTACGTCTGATCTTGTTAAAAAATGATCCTACGCCGATCCCGCTTGAAGTCACTTGATAGGACCATAGAATCAACATAACTACGATTTACTCGCGATCTTAACAACCATGAAATACACGTTGTGTAATGACGTACCTGATAAGTTATGTTTATACCGTATAATTCAGTTTAGAGTAACTTATTTTATTTTTGACGACCAATTATAAAAAATATCTATTTACTTTTACCGGCTTTTATATTTTAACAATATTTTTTCACCTGATGTGGTTATAATTAGCTCCATTTATCATTCAAGTAACGTAAAGTTTTATAATTTAACTTAAAAACCAATTAATAAAAATAGTGTATAACCCTTATTTTTATATCGTTTATAGTAAGAAATTTTATTTTTTATTATTATCGGTATCAATTCTTATATTTCTTTCTCATTTATAGCAAAAAGTTAAAGAAGTTAATGCTATAATTGGTATAGAAATGTAGAAACTACAAAAGTTGTTGCTAGTTTTTAAAAGTACGATATATGTGATTAATATATAAGAATAGAACAAAAAAGCTAATTGAATGACAAAAACACCTAATCTTCAAGTTGATGGATTAGAGTGGACACCTTTGGAAGTTGCTTGTCCAAAAATGACCGCTCTTTCAAAGATACATAATTTAAAATAATTTGAATACAAGATTATATCGTAAGTATATACATATAATACATAATAATACGTGCTTAATCCATAATAAACACAAATGCATAATTAAAAGGATGTTTGACATCGTTTATCGCTTTTAATAAGTAGGTTTGAAAACCATCTTTGTAAAAGCAGAACTAAAGTTAATCCTCTAAAACTATGATTAAAACTTTAAACATTAATAAAATTCGTAATGATGTTTCGAAATCATAATGTCAAATACCCTATTTGTAGTGATGAGTTCGATTCTCAAACCAGTCCAAACCAAGAAAACAAAAAATGTCCAAAATAAAAACCGAGAATCAGCAAAACATATCCAGTTTGGTCCCAGTTTTTACCAGCTTTAACAAAAGAAAAATAAAAACAGGACCGCACCGGGTCAAACCAAACTAAACCCAATGGAACAGAAAACTATGAAATTTTAGGAACCGAGATTTGATCTGGAAATATCCGGTTCAGTTAAGGTAAAATGAGTTTTTTGCTCATTCTTGATATTTGTGTTCGTAGAACTCAAATAATGATAGTCCATTTTAGAACTCAGTCATGTTAGGAAAAATGGTCTCCCATCACTATCTCTTATAGTAAGTTTCACCAACAATGGTATGAAGACACTTCAAGTTTGAGATAAGATTTTAAATGTGATGTGGGTACCCTCCTATACTTTTTATTTTCCCATTATTGGCCCTCCTTATCTTCCTTCCCTTTTATGTCTATTTTCAAAAATAAATCAATTTCTTTTGAATTTTTATCATAAATCAACAACCACTTTCATAAGTGATAAGTATACAAAAAAAAAAAAAAAAAAAAAAAAAAAAAAAAAAAAAAAAAACAAAAAAAAAACACTTAATAATAAGAGTAAAGGACATTTTTGGTCCCTGTGGTTTATAGGTTTACCCAGATGCGGTCCTTAAACCCTAATAAAGACAAATTGCATCCCTATTTTGCTAATTTTTTGCCTTTTTAGTCCCTCTGACCAACTCCGTTAATATTTGCTCCGTTAACTCTAATAAAGCAAGGGTAGAGTTGTCATTTCTTATCTGGGCTCTTTCTTCTCTCTTCTTCTTCCTGGATCTATCGAGTTTCTATTGCTGGACTGATGATATTCCTCCAATTCTAAAAACTTATCCTCAAATCCCGGCAAAGCTTACGTTTCTTAATCTTCTTAATCAGTCGTTCCCTGAAGGATTTAAAGCTCATGAAGTGGAGATGAAACCCTAGTTTTGATTTCAATCAATTGTCCTAAATTTTCGCTTCTTCATCTTGCGGATCCAGTAGCTTTGATGAACGCTAGAACTGATCCAGACACATAAGATTTCTCTCCAGATGATGCGAATATTACTGTTGCTGCATTGGTCGAAATGTTCTCAGGGCTTCCATTGTTGGAAGATCTCGCATTTGATATCTGTAACAATATTAGAAACAGTGGCCATGCTTTGGAGGTTTTGAACTCAAAGTGTCCTAAATTAAGGTCTTTGAAATTGGGGAACTTTCATGGGATCTCGATGTCGATCGAGTCGAAATTAGATGGACTTGCATTGTGTCAGCGGCTCGAATCATTATCGATAAGAAATGTAGCTAATTTGACCGATTTGGGTTTGATTGCAATCGGGAGAGGGTGTTCGAATTTGGTTAAGTTCGAGCTTCAAGGGTGTAGGAACATTACGATGAGAGGAATGCGAACACTCGTTTGTTTGCTGAGTAGAACTTTAGTCGATGTGAAGATTTCGTGCTGTAAGAATATTGGTGCGGCAGCGTCTTTAAAGGCGATGGAGCCGATCCAAGATCGGATTCGAAAGCTTCACATTGATTGTGTTTGGGATCCTGTTGAGGAGTTTGATAATTTCGATGAGGTTGAATCCGATTTCGATGTCGACGAACTAGACGATGAGTTTCATTACAAGAGGAAAAAGAAGCTACTGAGGTTACAGGAAGAAGAAGAGAGAAGAAAGAGCCCAGATAAGAAATGACAACTCTACCCTTGCTTTATTAGAGTTAACGGAGCAAATATTAACGGAGTTGGTCAGAGGGACTAAAAAGGCAAAAAATTAGCAAAATAGGGATGCAATTTGTCTTTATTAGGGTTTAAGGACCGCATCTGGGTAAACCTATAAACCACAGGGACCAAAAATGTCCTTTACTCTAATAATAAAGAACATATGGTACTAAAAATACAAAAGCTTTCTCTCACAAAACAAAAATGTAGTCAAGAAGTCAGATTTTAATGTAGGGAAATTTGCGTAAAATAAACCCCTCAAATTGGATCATTTTTGTGATTAAAACACCTATTCATTTTTCATTGGGTAAAAAGCTCTCAACTGACTAAAACTTGTCAAAATGATTTGTTTTAAATGACTTGCAATATGCTGATTAACCATTCGTCTCTGACGAACCTTCTCTCCGGCGAACTCAGTTGTCTGCGTTTTATTATCCAAATCCATATTTTTTGTTGATTTCTATGTTTAAATCTATGTATTTTTGTTGTAATTTACTTTTTCAGTGAAATTCTGGTAGTCACTTATTTTATTGTCGACGGTGGCCTGTAACTTTTAATCGATTACAACCGATAATATCTAAATTTTGTAAAATTTTACCGGTTGGGATTTTAATTGTAAAAATAGTTCAAGTTATAAGGTTGTTTTGCACAAATATCATTTTAACTTATCACATCGGTTTAATTTAACATATAAAATGTATTGCCCGGATGTTCTCAAGATATTTTATTTGTGAATAGCGTACAACAACAAAAGGTTAAATGAAGAGTTTTCATCCGTAAGCTAAATTCTCATATATGTGTCACTGTCAAGACACATATAATCTATACTATTAATTGGTTAGATATAATATTACTTAGATTGAAAATCATTTTATGATAACCAAAAAGGAAATTTTAGATTTAAAAACGGAAGTGTTACATGATTAATATAGAATTGTGAGCATTTTTTGGTGATTAAAAATCATATATGTTTCAAAATAAAAAAAATAGTGTGTTCCTTAACGCTCTGTTCCAAAAGAAGGAAAGCAACGAAAAAGAAAGAGGAATAATAATGAAATAGAATGGAAATGTCCTTTTTCTAGTTTTAAAGGAATGAATTAGAACCAAAATCATCGTTATCTCTATCCATTTTCTTTAAAAAAAAATATTAAAGAACACAACATGCAACTGGTTTCCTTTAATGATTACTTTCAATTCCATCTTTTTCATTGGTTAAAATGAGGAAAATGATTACTTTCAATTACATCTTTTTCATTGGTTAAAATGAGTTATGAAACACAACGTAAATGCGGAAGACAACCAAAGATGAAAGAAGGGAAAGGGCCTTACTGTAAAAAACTAAAGTGGATGGGCTAAATAAGAAAGGTAGAGGGGTTAGTACTTAGTAAGTAGTAATGGCAGTTGGGCTTGATGACATAAGTGGGCCCAGCAAGGACAGCCCACATGATGTAGAGATTTGATTTGATGTGCTCACGATCAGAAATGAGCAGTGGGTCCCTCATCATATTCGATGGGCGTTAGCTGTAACCCAATAATACTTTATATCCATGGTTTTACTGTGAGTCATAAACAACTTCAATTTTTTAATGAATGACCATGTATAAAAATAGGGCTTTTTCTGAAAAAAACCCAACTTGTCAGTTTTTTGTGATTAAAACCTCAAATCATTTTTTATTGAATAAAAAACCTCAAACTAACTAAAAATTAGTAAATCAAGGTTTTATCAATAAATAACCGGTTGAAACCGGTTATGAATCCTACGTGTACCTGTAAATATTCATGACTAAATTCAAATAAAATAAACCATTCGTATTCGATCGTTTGTTTAATGAACAAACATGAACCCTTTTCGATTCGCTTACATGCCTATCAATATGATCCACAAATGGAAAGCATTGACGAATGCCACATTATCGATGTCGGCAACAAAACATTCATCATGTCTATCTGCCCTTTGCTTCCTCGCCATTAATTGAAAGGTGTGAAGGGGCATAGATGCTCAACGCATTGAATTTAAACCAAACCAAATTCTGTTCTAAGTTATCATAGCAGCATGCAAATTGCAAACCCCACCCAATGACCCACCAAACACATTAATAACTAAAATTCAAATTCTAATATCTTCGGATTTTTATTCTGCAAGTCAAATGAACTCTAAGATGACAGTTGAACATACATCTAAAAGCTGCCTTTACTTGAGCCCAAGTAGCTAATACCAAGTTCCAATAGATTTCCCAATGAGTTCTCCAAATCTTGTAAAAATCTGAACTTTTTCTGAATCGGAACCTCGCCATGACAGTCAGTTCCAACCAAAAGACTAGAGGAATTTCAAAGAGGTTGGATGAATGAAATTTTTACTGGGCATGAAAAAAAGAACTGGCTGGAAAATCAAGGGGTAGAAAAACCAAGGTGGACAACAAATCTGGAAAACAACTGAGTTTGAGGTTGCGTTTAGTTAACAAAAACTAGTCATTTTTCAATTTCAGTTTAAGTTATAGTTTTTAGAAAAAAAAACAAGGGTTTCTATGAAAAGTAAAAACTTGTTTAGATGATGAAGTTTTAGGTTTAAGAAAAATAAGATGAGTGGTTATAAAATAAGAAAAATAGGATAGATGATAGAAAAGTAAGAGAGAGAAAGAGAGTATTATAAAAAATATAGAGCAGGTATTAGAAAAGTAAGAGAGAGAATACGAAAAGTGATATTTTAAAAAGTGAACTGAAAATTTATGAAATTGTTGTTAAGTAAACAAGTTTTTATTTTCATTGAAAAGTGAGATGGAAATTTTCATAAACTAAAACCGAAATTTCACACAAGGTACACAAGGTTTCAGATTTTGCACACTGCTCATCATGAAAGTGATTTTAAAAAGAAGGTAAAACAAAAAATAAGACAATCAATACAAAAGGCACATGGACCACAAGTCAGAGACGGCTTTAAACGTGTGTGAGCCCGAAAAAGGACCTCTACCTTTTAAACCCAAAAGCCCAATAAGGAAGCCTAATCCAGGTAGGATGGATGCCAATGGACATCAATGTCCGATGCTAGCCATTCTACGAAGGCGGATTAAGATTGTGGACCAAAAACTGCAAACACAATAAGCGGCTAAAGGTGAAAGGCCCCAATTGCAAGCAAGTAAATAACTAAATATCCTCCACCTGTTCCATCGGAGACAGGCCAGCCCAGTTAGTGGAAAAGCCTGGTCCACAATGTCATGGTAAGCCCAGACTATGTTATCTTGGTTAGCCTAGACTATGTTATCAAGATGAAATTTGTTTAAATAAGAGAGATCATAAAGCAGGCCGATAATATGATAGATACAGTCTAAAGATATTCCTACGCATAAGAGGATGATGATGATATATGCAATTTCAATTCCATATTTTTATATCTAGGAAGCAATCCGTTCCTGAACCAACATTACTTGACAAGTATTTTCTTACCATATTCGAAAACCCTTGAAGGTATCTACAAAAGTTTGGAACCTTTCACAACGATTCAACGATCAAAGTTTCATCTTCAATTGTTCCAGGCAGCAGCAACGCCGTTTCTGAAATTTCTTGGACAAAAACATAGTTTTATCAGCTTATTGACGATACACCACCGGAACAACAACAACAACAACAACAACAACAAAAGGAGAGAATGTTCAGAGATTATGAATCATTGCAACATCTAAAATCATACCTTACTACTCTGCGCAAATCCAAGTCAACAATCCTCCCACTGAAAAATGGTCAAACACAGCACAAATTAAAATGTTGTTGGTATAAATCTTTAATTATCATTCATACCAAAATAAGTAAAAGGTAACCACACACTTTGCCAATATAAAAGATGCATCTTAATGTCTTGGATTGTTAAATCCATGACGAGTTTGATGTGCCTTTTGCAGAAGACGATTAATTTTACTTCTACTATTTGAGTTTAAAGACATGAAGCAAGTTAATAATGCATGCACTAGTTAATTGTATTTTCTCTTTTAACAACACCAAAAAGTTAAAATATTGCTAAAAAAACTTTTAAAAGAAAGACAGGACTTTCTATATAAAGACCTCAAACTTACTTTGATCCTTCGCACTAAACATATTTGCATTACTTGGTGTTTGATCTTTTATCCGTAATTGGCATATTTAAACTTCCTTTATAGTGATTCCTTTCTGACTAAAATAACTAAAACAATGAAATAATGAATGCCCAATTGTTTTGTATTAGTAAGTTTTATGATAGAGAGCAAAGCATCTAAGTTTGGTTGTTATGAGTTATGTATATTTTGTAAACTTCTATTAATAGGTTAATGACGTTTATTCGGAAAGGGTTTGATCACTTGATCTATCTAGAGAACAACTTTAGGTGAAATAGAAATATACATAGTACATTATTACATACTAATAACCATATGAATTTAATGTTCAATTACAGCCTTTCTAAACATACATAGCAATTCAAATCAAACGGTGTATATTTATTTAATTTACTAAATCTCCTCATGAGATGCAAAGTCATAAAGAAGGCATCATATCGATCATAAGGGCTAAATTGAGTTAGTGAACGCATACGTGTAAGCTATTTGATGATCATAATTTACTACTACTATTTTCATTATAGAAATCCTATGTGCTTAGCTACCATAATCGAGTTTTAGCAGACATATATATATTAGAAAGAAAAGATTTTTCTTACCCGACTTAATTCTGAAGCAATTGCATTCCTAATCCTATCGCCTGTCTCATCCTCCTCTCCTTCATAATCTGGAAGATCGTGATTCCGCATATAATCTGAATCTTCGTCTGGGAACTCCTCACTAGACTTGATAAGGAAATTATGAAGCAAACAACACGTAACCACAATGTAAGGAAAAGACTCGATCGATTCCTCCTTCCATTCTTTTGATAAAATCCTCCACCTTGCTCGAAGCCTCCCAAATGCAGTATCAAGCAACTCCACCCCTCGATTATGCACAGAATTGAAAGCTTGTTTCGAAGATCTCAAATTCAAACAACCATCATCAACATCAAGATCATCATCCTCCGCGTCGTCGTCATGATCATCCGCATTGGTTTTTCGATAAGGCGTAATCAACCAAGGCAAAAGAGGGAAACAAGATTCACCCAAGATGTATTGAGGAATTGAACTACCATCATTAAATTCATAAGATGGACCATTTAACAATTCCCTTGATTCCTCTATAGCCGAAAACAACTCTGATTGTCGTAAAACCAATTCCGGCTTCATCGTACTCGGCCAACCAGCTGAAACATCTAGAAACCTACCTTCTGAATCAACTAAAGCTTGAACCATTACGGACCCATTTTCACCAAAAAGATTACCTTTTACACCAAAACTATCAATACCCAAAACCCCACAACAATTAGGAAGTGAAATCCATCCAAAACCAACTACGATTCTCTTCAAATCAGACCTTAACTCAAAGAAATGACCTAAATTATCAATTATTGCTTTACATACCACATAGAAAACACGGCAGGCGTTTGGAGAATCAAGATCAAAGCGTCTACCAACGGCATTGAAAGACGCACCATGCGCAAGGCGGAAGAGAGCGGCAGCGACGGCGTAATTGGGTGGAATTGAGACCGAGGACAGGGAAGGGGTTACGAGTGATAGTAGATAAGAAAACGATTGTTTCGACATGCGAAATGATTCGATGAATAATTGATCGTTATCGGTTTGCAAAGACAGAAAGCGGTGAAACCATGACGGAGGTGGCGGAGGTGGGCGGGGGACGGCAAAGGCGATGGGGTGGTGGATGAGGGAGAGGAGGTTGGAAATGGAAAGAGAGACAGCTGAAATGTTGGATTCTAGGGTTAGGGTTTGGGAAGGGCTGAGAATGAGGTCGTGGTTGGTGAGGAAGGAGTGAGCAGCGGCGGTGGCGGACGCCGCCGCTGCGACTAATTGAAGAAGGTTTTGGCGGCGGTTTGAGGGTGTTTGTTGTTGCTGTTGATGGGATTTTGGGTGGTTGTTGTTGCGTTTGGCAGCGGCGGAGGATGATGACTTCGCCACCATGGAATTCTTGGTTCCACCGGCACCGGCCATTTGCCCTCCCAAGTCCCAAGCAAGTGAAACCCAATCGAGTTTATCTTTCTCAGAGATGATTCGACAATATTTTTAGGTTCTACTAAATAGTTCTTTAATTCGAAAACATATAAAATAACGATGATATTTAATTTTATAGTTTTATGTAATTAAACATCAAAATTAACTTTTTTTTTCATTTTTTTTAATCATTATATTTTTTTCATATCGTTAAAAGCATTATATATTTTTCAAAATCTTTTCAAATTTCGGATGAGGTTTAGCACAAATATTTGTGAGTCACGAGGATAAAGTTTGATTGGCTTTTGGACTCTGTTAACAAGGAATTTTATGAGTGGTGTCTTGCTTCAAATAGTGTTCAAAATGAAATGGTATAATTGGATTAGATGATGTCTCTTTTCGGCTTATATTTCGGAATTCAGATTTAATGGGTCTTCTTTGAAAATGGAGAGGGGGTTCCGTGTTGCCTTCTATTTTCTTATTAGTTGTTGAAGCTTTGTATGTTAGTATTCAAGAAACATGCTCTAGAAGGATGATAGATGGGAGTTACATCAGCAAGTGAAGGGAGTAATGTCTTTGCTACAATATGCAGACGATGCTTTGTTGTTTTCGGAGTGATCACATTCAAATATTAAATTCGATCTCTTGTGTTTTTACAAAGCGTCGAGTCTAAAAGCCTATGTTGCTAATGTTGCCTCAGTGGTGGGAGAAATTGAAGAGGAAGGTTGTGGCATGGTGGCATGGCATGTTTGATCAATTGCATGTAAAACTGTTTACTTCTTTTGTATTTAGCATTACCTATTGGGAAAATATTAATAAAAAAGGAGGTTTGACTTAGATTGGGGTGGTGGTGGACAAGGTTAAAGGCAAGTTATTTTCACGGAGATCAAGCTATTATTGTGGGGAGGCCGATTGACACTAATAAAGTTGTCGTCGGGTAGTTTCCCAGTATATTTTTCATTATTATTTAGAGCTCCTGTATCTTGGTTAAAATTGAATACTTTCTATGGGATTTTTTTGTAGCTTTAAGGAAGTATGTTAGCAAAAAAGAAGTTAGATGGTTTAAATGTCAGAAGCCTTCGAGCAAAGAATTGTGCTTTACATTGCAAATGAACGTGGAGGTTTGTTTAAATCAAATGAGAAGTCATTATGGGTGAAAGTTAAAATGGGTTACACGGAAAGCACAACATTTTTAGTATGATGGTTGAGCAAATCATAATTGGGTCTGGAGGAATATTCTACAATGCCCACACATAATTGCTCAGTTGGATGTTCCTTTATCTATCTCATGTCCCAAGAAAATTGGAAATGAGCTAAATACTAATTTTTGGTTAGATCCTTGGATAGAAGAAAGAGAGGAATCCCTTAGCGTAACATGCTTATTTGGATATAGATTTTACTTATGCTATGATTAATTAATGAACTGACAAATAGGAGATCTTATATTTGCTTATCTAACGCTAGAGATCGTGCCCAAGGGCGAGGGATGCTTCAGAATTTGGATCATCGGATTGTCTAAGCATTGTGACGATATATTCAGTTTACTAGTTAAACCTGCCACCATCTGCACTAATTAATCTGAGTATTGTTGTATCTAAGCATTGACCCTTTCATCGCATTTCTTCATGGTCATCTGCAAGAAACTATTTATATGCACCAGCTATCAGGGTTTGATGACCTTAAACATCCAACTCATGTATGTATCCTTAAGAAATCACTATATGGACTTAAGCAGCCGCCTCCCCCTCCCCCGTGGGCATGGTACCAACGTTTTGCAGCATTCGTTTCTCGCTTTGATTTCCATAATAGCAATTGTGATTCCTCACTATTTATATTCAACCATGGTGATTCTGTGGCTAGTCTATTACTACATGTGGATGATATTATTCTTATGGCTTCCTCAACTACACTTCTTCAACGTATAATTGGTCGTTTACATGTTGAGTTTTCTTTGACTGATTTGGGAACCTTTCAAACTTCCTTGGCGTTGTTTCTACTCGGAATAACCACGGTCTTTTTCTATTTCACAACTATGCCATGGATATTCGCAATCGAGCTATGACTGTTTGCTACCTGTGTTGTACACCCTCACATACTTAGTCAAAACTAGATCCTACAAGAACACATGTTACTGATGCAACTCTCTATCAAAGCCTCGCTGGTGCATCGTAATATTTGACATTCACAAGACCCGATATCACATATGTGGTCCAATAAATCTGTTTATTCAAGCATGATCCACGAGAGTCACACCTCCTTGCCCTTAAACGCATCTTTTGCACATCAAGGCTACATTTCCAACTATTCGAATCATAACAATGAGCCTCGTGGCATATTCTAATGTGGACTGAGGTATAAGTGCTTCCACTCGACACTTCACATCCGAATATTGTATCTTTCTTGGCGATAATTTGATCTTGTGGTCATCTAAACTCTAAAACATGGTATATCGGTCAAATGCAGAAGCGAAATATCGAGGTGTGCAAATGTTGGGATTGAGCTATTCCATTTGTTTATTTGGACAAATATGGATTTTTACTGTAAATTAAATGTTCATAATTGAGTTGTGCTTTAGTCGATAGGTTTTTGGGTTTGAATTATTATATATTTTTTTATCATTGGTTTTGTTTTTGTTTCCTTAAACAGTTTCAAGCACGAAATAACAATCAACTGGACATAACTTTTTCATCAAAACAATGGGCTAATTATCAATAGCAACAAGTTTATGTTTTTTTTATCGGTAATAGCAAATTAGCAACATGTTTTAAAACTTATTAATAATAGCAACACTTTTTCATTTTAGTATTAGTAATAATAATTATTGACCTGATGATCTGTTTATCATGTTACCATTGCTAAAACTGATAAAAAAATGTTGCTATTATTAATAACTTTTAAAAAAAAATTACATTTTATTTTTATATGACTTTTATATTAGAATTATATTTTATTTTTTTAATTGGTGAACAAATCACACATTATTCATTTATATAGAAAGTAATTTATATAAGTTTTAGTTGTATAAATTGTCCCTCAAAACACTATTTTATTTGCAAAAATGATATCTTTTTCTGTAACTTTTTTTAAATGACGGTTTAGCTCTTTTCTCAATAACATATTTGGTCCCTCAACTATGTAATTTATTTTCAGTTTCAGTCTTTTTCATTAATTTTATTTTATGTTTAAATTTAAAAAACTAATTATTATATTTTTTATATTTGAAATATATTTGTTTTATTATTAGAATTATCCTATTTTGTATATTTAACTTTATTTAATTTATGTATTTCTTATATATCACATTTATTTATAAAAATTTTATTTACTTACGTTTTATTTGTAATAATATATTTATACATTTTTATTTTTTATACGTTTTCATATAACTATTTAATTATGCTAATATAATTTTATTTAGTTATAGTTTTTATGATAAAAATATAAACATTGGGACATTTTAATTTAATTATTTTGTTATGTATAGTGGCATTCATTCTATCATTCGTTTCTAATTATTTTGGGGTTTTAATTTTTTATTTAAATATTTTGTTATTGTGATATATTTTAATGTACACTGACTGCTTTATTCATTTTATTCAAATTATTTTGTTACATTAATTTGCTTCGATTTAATTAGAAATTATATAAACCAATATGAATTTGTCAAAATATTCAATCCAAAACGTTTACATTTCGTTAAATCAAAACATATAAATGTTTATATTAAGTTTATATATATATATATATATATATATATATATATATATATATAACTTAAAAACTATAATTAATTTGAAATGTATTAACGTTACAAAATATTTAAGTTAAAAAAATAAAACTTTAAGTTTATATATTTTTTCTTCAAAATTAAGTCGAAACGTAGAAACGTAAAAAACAATTTAAATTAAAAAAAATAAAATTTAAAGTTTATACATTTTTATTAGAATTTATAACTAAATCGAAATGTAGTAAGTAACAAAATAATTAAAATAAAATGAATAAAATGCTAAGTTTAAATTTAAACGTATTAATGTTACAAAATATTAAAATCAAAACAAATAAAATACTTAATTTGAATCCAAACAAATTAACATAAAAATATTTAAATGAAAATGATAAATCATTATATTTTTCTTAAAATAATATAATTAAATGAAAATATATTAACGTAATGAAATAGGTAGATAGAAACTTATAAAATATAAAAATGTATAAATATTTTATCAAATGAAACATAAGATAAGTAAATTTTTAATAAATAAATAGAATATATAAAAGTAAAAGTAAACAGTGAAAACATAGAATACTGGTATAATACATAAAATGAAGGGACGAATTCCATAAGCTACATTAAACAACATGGACCATTTATGTAATTTACTTTAGATTTAATGATAAAAACAACATTACTAATAACTATTAAACAATTAATGGTAAAATGATCATTTTAAATGACCAAATGATGAAATCCATAACAAAAATTCAATCACAAAGATTTTAATGTAATTTATAAAGTTGAAAGAATAAAAGCACTCAATCCATAATTATTAGTAAATCATATGCACGAAATTTGTAACGATAACCAAGGTTGTCAATATCGAGATCTTACCTAGGATCGTTTTTGTCATTGCAATATCGGGATCGTAGGATCGGATCGGGATCGTAAGATCCTACCAAAATTAAATATTTTATATCACAGTATTGTATCATAAACAAAAGAGAGTCATTTCCATCCAAAAAATCATGTTCATAAAAAAAGTAATTCTCATTCAAAAGAAATCTAATCATTTTCATAGATGATTCAAACTTTAATTAAGGACAATACTAAAGAAAGTCATTTTCATACATCCATTCACAAGTCATAAAAAGTTTGAAATACACGTCGTACAATCTTACTAACGATCCTACGATCTTGCTAACGATCCTATCTTGCTTACGAAAACAAAATGTATGTAGGATCGGATCGTCGTACGATCTTACGATCTTACTAACGATCCTACGATTTTGCTTACGATCCTACCCAAAATCCATCCTACTACCGATCCTGATCGAAATCCACTTGTAGGATCGTATGATCCTACGATTTAAATCGCGATTTTGATAACCATGACGATAATAGATTATTATAAATAACAAATTTCAAGGGTGTAAATTTTAATGCTATTTCAGTATTTCCTATGATTAAGTAGGTATTACCGAAAAAAATTCTACGACACATTTCGACGTGGAAACACACACTACAACAAAAACGACCTTTACCGAGGGATATTTCCCTCGGTAATCCCTCAGAAAAGCCATTTTCCGATAGATTTCCGAGGGATTTGGTCCGTAGGAATAATCTGGTCGGTAATTGACTTTTCCGAGGGAATTTCCGACGGCAGTAATTACCGAGGGTTTTACCGACGGCTTTTTTACTGAGGGATTGGTGAGGGACAAACTACTGAGGGATTAGCGAGGGACAAATTACCGAGGGATTACCGAGGGATTTAATACTGAGGGATTACCGAGGAAACTATTACTGAGAGATTAGCGAGGGATATTTACTGAGGGAATAGTGAGAGATATTTTCTGAGGGATTACCGAGGAAATATCGACGGATATATTTAATTTTTCCCCCATAAATCCCTCATAAATCCCTCAGTAATCCAAATACACACAACAATATCATATTGTAATTGTTGTATATCTTGTATTTAATTTCTGCATTTAAATAAATAATACAATGCGTTGATCACGCTCAACTTCCTTTTCAACAAAATGAAATTAAACACTAAATCCGATAACATTTTTTACAACAAAAATCATGAAAAGCGTTGGTCAATGCGTTGATCACGCTCAAATTTCTAACGAGGGGGTGAGGGTGCGTTAATTATACATATTCTAACGAGGGGGTGGGGGCGAGGATGCATTAAACTTTGCCATCATAATATCATTTAATTCTTTGAAGCGTTGTTCCATGCGTTGATCACGCTCAACTTCCTTTTCTTTCAAGCGTTGATCATTTTCAATTTCTTTCTCCTTCAAACGTTGCTCGAACTCAATTTCCTTCTCCTTCAACCGACTTGCCATTTCCTCATTCATACGCTCTTGAATTTCTTTTTCACGATCCGCCAACAACTTTTCTACCTATACACAATAAACATATATCAATGTTGGGTGTTGTTTCTGCTACTCATATAGAACACACATTGACTGCTACAATTTCATATGCACTTTATTACATCAAATGCCTCCAAAACTATCTACCAAATGGTTTGTCTTGAATCAATTTGTTTCAATACATCACCGGTTGTATTTGTGTGTTAAATCTATGAAATAACTCAACGAAACACGTTGAAAAAGTTCCCGTTGTGTTTCAATGTACGTCAAACTAACCATGGGCCAAAAACATCCATGAAACATCAAACCTGAAGATGGATTTGACCATCAAACTAACACGACAACCCATATATACACTAGATAGATGATATATACAATTTCAGAAACTAGATATATGATTCAGCCTAACTAGCTAAATAGAAACATTTGCTAGACATAATTAAGTTTCTATGTTTTATATAGAACTTTGGAATTAAATTTCCAAATGGCTAATCTCTTCAAGTAATTACAAGATATGAACATGCATGTCTTTTATTTCATAAATGTAACACTATTTGAAGTAATTACAAGATATGAACATGCATGTCTTCAAGTATTTACCGAGGGATTATTGAGGGATAATATTACTGAGGGATTACCGAGAGATTATTTACCGAGGGATTACCGAGAGATACTATTACCGAGGGATTACCGAGAGATTATTTACCGAGGGATTACCGTCGGTCGACTTTCCGAGGGATTACCGATGGATTACCGACAGAAGTAATATCCCTCGCTAATATCTCGGAATCCCTCGATAATTACCGAGGGATTTATGACAGAAATTTATTCGTCGCTAATCCCTCAGTAATCCCTCGGTAATCCTTCGGTAAACTTTGAAACTGATTTCCATCAAAAAATTCTCGGTAATCCCTCGGAAATTTCTGAGGGATATTTTCCCTCGGAAAATCCGTCGGTGAAAGTCATTTTCCTAGTAGTGACAGTTTTGCTTTGGCTTCCTTTTCGTTTCTATTGATTTTTCATAGGCTTGGGGAATACGGTCTTAGGCCGTGGTGCCGAAGAAAACAAAAGGGAAGGTATTTCTTTTTGGCACTATACAACCCTACAATTTGATAAAGTTTGCATTAGGTATTTAAAAATCCATATGTTTTGACATTTATAAAAGTTTCTTAGTTAAATAATGTAAAATATATAATTGTGTTGGCAAAAAAATTACTAAGTTATTATCTAGTTATATCAAATATTATGATAATTTGTTATTACCCATAAAATGTAACACATTTAGTATCGTCATCAAAATGAAACATTGATCACACAAACCATATATAAGAGTAAATGGGGTACTCGTCTTTCTCACTTTCTATCTTTCTGGTCACATCAACATTTCTCTCTTTGTCCATCCCATCTTTCTATCTTGAAAATACTTATATATCTATCACAGTACACGTTAATAAATTATTGGAGAGAGAAAGAGAGAAGAGGAAGAAAGATGGCAGAAGTCTGGGCGAGGTCGAGAGGCTGAAGAGGAGTGGTGATGCTCGAGGCCGAGGGGTGATGAGTAGTGTTTCCGCCGGGCCCGGCTGCGGTGGCAACCCTGCTGCCTCTTTGGGGTGTGTATATGGTCTGACCTAAGGTACATGATATTAGGGGTGTTTAAACAAGACCGAAAGACCAAGTACCTAACCAAACCGTTTGATCCGAATCTGAAAAAACCGAAACCAACTTATCACATGTCAGTTTATGTTTTCATTTTTAAGAAATTGTTGGTAATCGAACCGATTGTGTATACACACACACACATTAGGTAATAACTTTATTTATAATTTCATTTAGTCGTTTTAAAATATTAAATACTGGATTTTCAAATGATTTTTTTTATTTTAAACGTTTTGTTAAATACATGTAGCGTAATTTTGAGATTTATAACAATAAAATTTACTATAACTTTGAATTAAAGAATTCGTGTTTAAAAGATGTATATTTCTAACTTTTTGTATGCTTTTAGCATATAGCAGGTAATCGTGGACCGAACCGCAGGAATCACATTTTAACGGGTAACCAAAAACTAAACCAAAATCGAAAATACGGTTTACATTTTACTACCAACCGAACGAACCATACACGTCCCTACATTATTATGTAGACTAAGTTCTAACCAAGACCTCGACACTTACATTGCATAATAATTAAATAACTTTATTTAGTTTTATGAACATCACAAAGGCATAAACATAACACAAATATTGTTTTGATTTTTTTTGAACGATAAAATGTAGAACTAACCGGGAGCTTCGGCATTGCCATCACCCCCGCCTAGAACACCAAATTATATATAATAAAATAACACGGTACAAATTGCTAATCAGGAACTAGCAAGAAATACAAGAAGAATAAAGTCAAAAGAACGAAGACGGACAAACTACCCACAACGACCAACTTAAAGTTCTAAAATTGCCCCTAAACTTTAACCAAGAGAAAACATTTGCAACCAATTCATCCTTTATCATCGAAGCAGAAGCTTTGCCATTGTTGAATATTACTGAGTTCCTAACTTTCCAAATCAACCAAATCAAAGCACCTATCACAGTTTCCTGAAACTGTCGCCTTATATTTGAATTACCAGACTCACGAATCAACTTGATTAATTGCCCGAGAGATTGATGCTGAGCAATTGATATTTCACACCAAGATAGTACCCATTTCCAAAGCTCCTTACTGATCGAACACTTATAAAAGAGATGTTCCTCGGTTTCCTCTTCCATACCACACAGTGGACACAAAACAGATCCTGAATAAATATTCCTAGCAACCAAATTCATTCTCGTAGGAATACGCCCTAACATAACTCTCCAAAGGAAACAATTAATTGTAGTTGGTAACCACCGATTCCAAAAGCAATTAGAGCTGGAAATAGAAGAAAAAGATTCTTCAATCAAGGATCTAAGCAAACTAACCGAATATATACCTGAAGTGTCTCCATTCCAAATCCACCTATCTTTTCCAGATTGCAAAACCACATCTTTGAGCATGTTTTCTAGGTTTAATATTTCTTCTCTCAAGCTCCTCGCTACCTCAGAATTTGACCATTTCCAGTTATAATTAATCACACCATTATTGCAAATAAGACGCCCTTTAACCGAACAAGATTTTTCAGATTCTGCTTCATAAATAGATGGAAACGGAATATCCAAAGAACACCACCCAATCCATCTATCTGTCCAGAATTTAATACTACTACCATCTTTAACTGCAAGAGAGAAAAGATCATCAATATACAGATTAAATAAAGGAAGGGACAAACCTGCTTTCACTATATTCAACCAAGGACCAGCACCATTTTTCTTTGCGATAGAGCTGCTATTTCTCCCATCAACCTTATGGATTGCTTTAATAACTTTAACCCAAAGTGCTCCATCTTCATTTTTGAATCTCCACCACCATTTGATTAATAAAGAGAGATTAGCAGCTTTTAAGGAACCAACTCCCAACCCACCAAGCTTTTTAGGTGCCATCATTTTGTTCCAATCAACCCATTTAACCTTGGAATTTCCAGATTGAGACTTTCCCCAAATGAAACTCCTTCTGATTTTGTCCAGTGAATCAATGACTTTTTGGGGAGATTTATAAATTGACATGAAGAAGAGTGGAAGACTATTGAGGATGGATTTACAAAGAGTAACCCGTCCGCCAAATGAAATACACTTTGCCTTCCAACAAGATAGTTTTTTCTCCACTTTTTCCAATACTGGATTCCAATATTTTGCAGTTGACATATTGGCTCCAATTGTGATTCCCAGATACTTAAAAGGCAGAGATTCCATTCCACACTTTAAGATCGAGGTGATGCACTTAACTTCTTCCCTTCCCACTCCAACACCACATGTTTTACACTTAGCATAACTAATTTTCAGGCCAGAAGCGAGATGAAAACAATTCAGAATCCTCTTAATATTCTGAACATTCGAAAGGATCCATTCACCTAAAAAGATCACGTCATCTGCGAACTAGAAAATGCGATTAAACAGGCCCTTTATTTGGCATCTTCATACCTACAAAAATTTCTTTCTGAACAGCCTCTTGCATCACAACATGTAATCCTTCCATTGCAATGATAAATAGAAAGGGTGATAAAGGATCACATTGTCTCAAACCTTTTTTGATAGGAAAATCATCCGTAGCCGAACCATTGACAAGAACTGCAGCACTGGCCGAAGAACCATTTATCCACTTTCTCCACAATCCTCCAAAATTCATTTGATCCAGGATTGAGTCAAGATACTTCCAACAAATTGAGTCAAAAGCCTTTTCGAAATCCACTTTAAATAACAACATCTTCTTCTTTGATCTTTTAACCCAATTACAAATCTCTCCTAACATCAATGGACCATCAAGTATTTGTCTTCCTGCAACGTATGCAGTTTGCTCACTACTAACAACCTTCCCGATCACTTTTTTTAATCGATCTGCCAATAATTTAGCCACAATTTTATAGATACTCCCAATGAGACTAATAGGCCTGTAATCTTTTAACAATAAAGGATCCGATGCCTTTGGAAACAAAGAAATAAACGATGAATTACAGCCCATAGAAAACGAACCCTTTCTTTCAAATTCCCAGACCATGGCGAATACCTCTTCTTTAATTATTTCCCAACTTGCTTTAAAGAATTTGAACGTGAAACCGTCTGGGCCAGGAGCTTTTTCACAACCACAGTTCCAAACCGCAGATTTAATTTCCTCCTTAGAAAAAGATGAGGTTAACATTGCTCTATCCGAAGCAGATAATCTCTTAAAAGAAGAACTAATGAGTTTCGGCCTCTCAAGATCAGATTCTTTAATTTTTTCAGAGAAAAAATTCCTAGCTTCATCTTTTAATTTTTTCGGACCTGTCTCCCAAATTCCTTCTATGCAGAGGCCATTCATTCTGTTTCTGTTTATAGCAGCCTTCAAAGTGCCATGAAAAAATCTTGAATTATCGTCCCCATCAATTAGCCATTTAACTCTTGCTTTTTGCTTGAGATCCAAGGATTTCGCCATTTCCTTTGATTTTATTTCTTTTTTCCATTCTGTTCGATTCTCCAACTCACTCGTAGAAAGAGCTCTTTTTTCAGCCTCCAATTCTAAATTATCCACCTTTTTTTCATCTCCTCAATCTCTACATTTTCAATGTCAAGCACTGACTTCTTCCAACTTCTTAATGCATCCTTTACAACTTTCAATTTCTTTGCCAAAACCTTATCTGCTCTGTCGTTGTATTTGCAAGAAATCCAAGATTTTTCAACTACAGAAAGAAAATCTTTGTGATAAGACCAGGAGTTAAAGAATTTAAATGGTATCTTACCAAAATCTTTCCCCACGCAATTTACAACAATCGGACAGTGATCTGAATGTTATCTAGGTAGTACAACAGCAGAAACAGAGGGCCAATTTCCCAAGAATTCCGAAGAGACGAAAATTCTGTCAATCTTGCTCAAAGAAGTACCATTCTCACTCATCCAAGTAAACTTTCTTCCTCCCAGATTCAATTCCGTAAACTCAGATTCCATAATGAATTTATTGAACTTGTAGGCACCAGACTGCGAAAATGTAGAACCTATTCTTTCTTCTCTGCATCTCAATTCATTGAAATCACCCAGAACAATCCAAATTCCCACATTTGAAGTTATAATTGCTAGTAACTCTGACCAAAGATTGAGTCTATCATTTGCAGACCTTGGAGCGTAGATATTTGCAATAAATAACTCAACAGAAGATTGTTTTATTTTTCCCCTGGTGATCAGATAATTCTGCCCTTTAATGCAAGACGATTTGCAAAAAATTGATGAATTCCAAATACTAAGCAAGCCACCAGATCGACCATGAGCAGGAACCGAATCAAACTCTATATCAAAAGAATTCCAAAAATTATTTACCCTAATATTTTCTGGAGTAGAAAATTGAGTCTCCTGAATTGCTATGAAATTTATTCGATACATTTGCTGAATTTTCCTAATCCAATCAGCTTTCCTCTTGCTTCCAGCTCCTCTAATATTTATAGAGAGATAATTCATCTTGGACTAACCTCAATCTCCCTTTGTTTAACCAATTGATAAACTTCTTTCTCAAATCCTTCCATTTGAAATCCAATTTCCTTCCCAATCTGAATGGTTTGCTGAACTTCCTTGAGATTTTCATTTTCCCGAGAAGATGAGGAAACCCCCATCGACTCCATACCATTAATCGAGCTAGAAAAATCAAGAGGTGGCCGATTTCGTTTACAGAGAATTGCCTTACTTCTTTCTTTGTTCCATCTTTCTTCATGATTTCTTGATTTCCATCGCGAAATCGATATTATGCATCTCCGATTTCCAGAACTATGCATGTCTTCAGCAGAGGCGTGAAAAAACCCAGAAGTAGAACTAGGAGGAATATTAAGATCAATCGTTGGTAACCCTAGACTTCTATTCCCCAGATCTGATTCAGTTCCATTTTGAGGCTCCGGCCCAATACCATTAGAACTTTCCATAGGCCCAAATTCTGATTTATCTTCACCCATCCCAAATTTCATATTATTTTGACATTTCAGTCGGCCCAATAAAGGGTTGAGCCCAAAAATATCTTCAGATTGAGAATCTTCTTTCAACTGAGATTCATTGGTACCAACAATTTCCTTTTTTTGGGAATCATCTTCAATAAATTCTCCTTCTTCAATTTCAGTGTCTTCAACTTTCGAAATATTCAAAGACTTTTCCTTTTCCCTCTGTGCAGAATCCAAAGTCTTTTCAATCTCTCCGGTGGAATTTTCCGGTGAATCAATGTTTTCCGGTGAGGCTATGTTTTCCCCCAGAGGTAAATCCTTTACGCTAAATTCATTGATTGAATCATCCTCCCACACGTCTTCATTAAACTCCCTATCAGGATCCATTTCTGAATCGGACATACTGCTTTCAGCCTTAGAAAACTTAGGAATCCAATGCTCCTTTTCTTCTCGAATCCATACTGAGTACTTCAGATTCTTCCATGCAATCGTGATTTTATAATCAACCTTTCTTTGGATATCCATTAATAAGCAAGCACTAACCTTGGAGAAATCCTGATGTGTATGATCAATTTCCGGTGGCAGCAGAACACGACCAAAATTCCCAAAAATTTTCAGCAATATGGGTTCCGTCCACAGGTGTAGAGGCAAACCCCATAAAGTTACCCATAACGCTTTATTAACTTTTTTTGGAAATTTATGAAATTTTCTGATCCATTTAAACCAATGCGTCCATGAATTTCTATTATTTGCTAAGAAATTTGAAGCAGAAAACGCAGATTTAAAAATGATTAAAAAAGACAGACCACCCGTAAATTTAACGTTACATTCATCAAAACCTTCGGCAATCAATAGGTTTAACAAATTATATAGCACATGCAAATTCTTTGCTTCCCTCATTAGTACCTTTGATGTATTTTTGAAACTAGATGATTCCAAAATAGCAGGGATATGAATCTCCGAAGGAGTTTTAGAAATAGGATGAGTGGTACTGACCCGGTTTGCATTTCTTGTAGCAGATTTGTTCATGAATACCTCTGCAAAAGATCTTTCCTTATCTCTTATTGATGATGAATAAGCAGATGAGTGATTTTTCTTTTTCCACAGATCGCCTTCTCCTTCATTTCTGATAACATTACTTCTCTCAAATCTTGCCACATTTGCTCTGATAATCCTCCCCTCAATCTGTATTTTGCTTAGCTTTTCCACTATTTGTGCAGCATCCTTCACTTTAATCATTCTTACAAACCCAAAGATCCCTCCTCCTTTGTCTTTTTTACGTGCTACATAAGCATCCACTAAGTTTCCCACATGTTTTGTTGCCTCCCATAGATTCTTACTATCTATACCTTCTGGTAGATTAGTAATGAAGAATGATGTGCTGATGAATCCAACCGCCTTCCAATCTGTCTTTCTTCCTGATCGAATTGTATCTCCCTGCACCTTTTCAGCTCCCATCTCCCTCATTTCTGCTGTCCTCTGATTATATGATATGATAATATTGTTTTGATGAATACAAAATTAATCAGGTGGTCGGTTTAGGTCCATTTGTCAACTTATTTTTAATATATATAACTTATTTATTATTTAAATAATAAATTTAAATTAATATCATACTATTATTATTCATTTATGTGTTTTAGGTTTTAGGTTTTTTCTTTTTGGAGAAAAATTGTTTTTAAACTTAATTTTACCAAACTTTTCCATATAAGAAAATCTAAAACCGAAAATTAATTCAACAATAACACAAAACTAAGCATAACATTACATACGTGGCAACGTATATAAATTTTATATGAAAATACAGTAATCCGAAGTTCGAAATTAACATGAATAATATTCTTACCTTACGCTAGGAGTGTTCATAAAAATCCGAATCCAGACATCTGAAATAAAAATCCAAAAATCCGATCCGAAACTATCCAAAATTTCGGATATCCAGATTTTCGGATATCCGAAATTTCGGATTCATATAGTAAAATTCCAGATTTTTGGATATTTGGATAATCCGATATCTGAAAATAAAAAAATACTTTTTTTTTAAAAAAATTTTATATTTTTAGTATTGATTATTTACATAACATTGAGTGTTTATTATTATTCTAACGTATATTTTTGAGTTTTATCTTGATATTATAGATTTATTAATTAATATTTTTATATTTTTTAGTTTTTTTTATATATTTTTAGTCGTTTTGAGTAAAATAATTCCGGATACATTTAATTTGTGATATATTTATTTTTAATATCTATTTGGATATATGAATTTGTATTTTAGATATTTAAATATTTGATCTAATTTTTAAAAAATTATGAATTTTCGGATAACAAAATTCACTATCTGAAATTTCGGATATCTGGTTTTATACACCCCTACCTTATACAATTCAAAATAGAAAAAAGAAGTTTTTCTGTTCGTAATAAGAAAAAGGAGCTTATTAGAAAAAAATCAATATGATTTCATATTTATTTTTTTCGTCCATTTATTTTTTTATTTTTTTTCATAAATGTACTCAAGTTAATTTTTCTTTTTGGTTTAGTGAAATTTGGACATTAGAACCCGAATTTTTAAAAACTGAAAAACCGGGTTCTAATGTCCAAATTTCACTAAACAAAAAAAAAATTAACTTGAGGAATTTTATGAAAAAAATAACATAGAGAGATGAAAACGCAAAAAAACGTGAAACCATATTGTATTTTTCATAATAAATCCTAAAAAAATATCCAAACCCATTGGTATAAACTATAGTTCATGTAGGAAAAAATAAGTAAATGAAATATAAAACATTTCAATTTAACAAATTGAGTTTTACTAATTACTCACAAATTATTAAATCTATATCTATCTCTATTTATACTATTAAAAGAATAACTAAATGTCACATGGCATGTTCTCATTTAATTTGTCACATGTCGCTCTCTCCTTTTGCCACATCATTTACTTATTTTATTTTTAAAATTTAAATCAAATCAAATCTATGTAAATCTAATATGGATTAATTTTATAACTAACTAACTAAAATTAAGCAAACTTTATTATTCATATAATTATTATATTATACATATATATAAATATTAATTTGTAAAATTAACACATGTAATACATGGGTAATAACGTATGGATATAAAAAAAAGTGTGAATATTATTGTAAAACACAAAAACGTATAAAATAAAGTAAACAAGTTTCATTACTAATGTGAAGTTATTCTAAAAACGAGGGGTCAAATTGTAATACATGGGTAATAACGTATGGAATTATGGATACAAACCATTCAGTTATTAGTTTTTGCAAACGAAAAAACTACGAATAATTCTGATTTTCAGTTTTTCGAAACAAAAAAATCATTTTATTTTTCTAGTTTTTCGAACGAAACCATTCCCTTTCATTTTTTTCTCTGAACGAAAAAACTACGAACTATTACGTTTTAAAATTTTTTCCTAAATACGAAATAGTGTGTAGTCTTTGGAAAAACTAAAAAAATGGAATGACCTATATTTTTTACGATGGGAAAAATTTAAAAAACGCAGTGTCTAGAATAATCTAAAAATAAAAAAATACGAATCATTCCATTATTTAGTTTTTTTAAATGAAAAACAACAAACCCTTTTATTATTTAGTTTTCCGAACAAAAAACTTCGAGCCATTAATTTTTATTAATCTTTAGTCCTAACTTTTTCATATCGTAAAAAGTACAAACCATCTCGTTGTTTTAGTTTTTCCAAAGAAAAAAGACTACACGCTATTTCGTATTTAAATAAAACTTTAAAAACATAATAGTTCGTAGTTTTTTCGTTCGGAAAAAGAAAATAAAAGGGAATGGTTTCATTCGAAAAAACTAGAAAAATAGAATAATTTTTTTGTTTGGAAAAACTGAAAATTAGAATTATACGTAGTTTTTTTCGTTTGCAAAAAGTAATAACAGAATGGTTTGTATTTATTTTCGTTTCTCAAAACAAAAAATTAGAATGAGTTTTGGTGCAAAAAAAACGGGTTGGTTTTCATATTTTTTACGTTTAGAAAATGAAAAAACTTAAAACAAGAATAGTTTGTAACATTTAATGTTCAAATTTTTTTAGCTTGGAAAACTACAATATAAAATGTTTGCATTTTTTTCATTCGTAAAAATATAAAATAAAATGGATTCTATTTTGATACAATTGTTTATAATAAAAGAAATAAATAATTTGTAATTTAAATTAAAAAATGAATTAAAATAAACAAATTAATAAACAAATAAATTAAAATGTAAAAAGTTAATTTAATAATAATAATAATAATAATAATAATAAGTAAAATAGAGTGAAATAAAAAAATTTACTTGAGGGACCAAAACTAAAATGAGCAACAAACTTGAAGGACCAAAATGTTATTAAAGAAAATGGTAAAATGGTCATTATAAAAGATTTAACCATTTTATGGTTAAAGTTAACAGAGGGACCAATTTTGCAAGTAAACATTGTAGATAAGGACCGTTTATGCAAAATTGAAACTACAGGGACCGTATCCAAAATTTTATGTAAATCACAGGGACCATTTCTGTAATTTACTATTTTTTATATTTTAAAATACATTTGTTTTATTATTAGAATCCTCCTAATTTGTATATTTAACTTTATTTAATTACGTCCTTTTTATGTATCACATTTATTTATTAAAATTCTATTTACTTGCGTTTTATTTGTAATAATATTTATACTTTCTTTTTTACACGTTTTCATATAACTATTTAATTATGCTAATATATTATTATTTAGTTATAGTTTTTATGAGAAAATATAAACATTGGGACATTTTACTTTAATTATTTTGTTACATATATTGGCATTCATTCTCTCACTTTTTTTAAAAATTATTTTGGGGTTTTATTCATTTTTATTTAAATATTTTATTATTGTAATACATTTTAATGTACACTGACTGCTTTATTCATTTTATTCTAATTATTTTGTTACATTAATATGTTTTCGATTTAATTAGAAATATACAAACCAAAATGTATTTGTCAAAATATTCAATCCAAAACGTATACATTTCGTTTAATAAAAACATATAAATGTTTATCTTAAGTTTATATAGTTTATATATATTGCTTAAAAACTATAATTAATTTGAAATGTATTAACGTTACAAAATATTTAAGTTAAAAACAAATAAAATTTTAAGTTTATATACTTTTTCTTCAAAATTAAGTCGAAACGTATAAACAAAAAAAATAATTTAAATAAAAAAATAAAGTGTTAAGTTTATACATTTTTATTAGAAATTATAACTAAATCGAAACATGGTAAGTAACAAAATAATTAACACAAAATGAATAAAATGCTAAGTTTAAATTTAAACGTATTAATGTTACAAAATATTAAAATCAAAACAAATAAAATACTAAATTTGAATCCAAACAAATTAACATAAAATATTTAAATGAAAATGTTAAATCCTTATATTTTTCTTAAAAAATATAATTAAATCAAAATACATTAACGTATGTAATAGTTAGATAGAAACTTATAAATGATAAAATTGTATAAATATTTTATCAAATTAAATCAAATTGAATTGAATTTATAAAAATATAATAATTAAATTAAATGTTCTAATACGGATAATTTTTAATAAATATTAAATCAATATATTTTATAAAATAAATATGTTTAAAAAAAATGTATAAATAATAATAATAATAATAATAATAATAATAATAATAATAATGATAAAAATGTTAGGGTTTATTATGAAAAAAACCAACATGTTTTCACGTTTTTTGTGTTTTCGTCCCTCCATGTTATTTTTTTCTATAAAAAACCTTAAGTTATTGTTTTCTTTTTGGTTTAGTGAAAATTGGACATTAGACACCTGTTATAAATTTGTGAACCGGGTTTTAAAAACTAAAAAAATCGGGTTCTATTAATTTAGTAGGTATTACCGAAAAAAATTCTACAACACAGTTCGACGTGGAAACACAGTTTTGCTTTGGCTTCCTTTTCGTTTCTATTGATTTTCATAGGCTTGGGGAATACGGTCTTAGGCCTTGGTGCCGAAGAAAACAAAAGGGAAGGTATTTCTTTTTGGAACTATACAACCCTACAATTTGATAAAGTTTTGCATTATGTATTTAAATCCATATATTTAGACATATATAAAAGTTTCTTAGTTAAATAATGTAAAATATATAATTGTCTTGGCAAAAATTAGTAAGTTATTATCTAGTTATATCTAATATTATGATAATTTGTTATTACCCAAAAAATCACATTTAGTCTCGTAACATTGATCACACAAACCATAAATAAGAGTAAAGGAAGTACTCGTCTTTCCCATTTTCTAATTTTTCTGGTCACATCAACTTCTCACTTTTCATCCCTCTCATCTTGAAAATACTTATATTTCTATCACAATACTCATTACTCGGTTAATTTTAGAGAGAGAAAGAGAGAAGAGGAAGAAAGATAGTAGAAGTCGGGGCGGGGTCGAGAGGCCAAAGAGGAGTGGTGATGTTCGAGCCGAGGGGGTGGAGTAGTGTTCCCGTTGAGACCGGCTGAGGTAGCAACCATGGATGTTCATAAAAATCTGAATCCGAGCATCCGAAATAAAATTCCGAAAATCCATTCTGAAACTATCCGGAATTTCGGATATCCAGATTTTTTCGGATATCCGAAATTTCGGATTCGGATGCCGATAGTAAAATTCAATAATTTCGGATATTCGGATAATCCGATATCCGAAATAAAATTCCGAAAATCCATTCTGAAACTATCCGGAATTTCGGATATCCAGATTTTTTCGGATATCCGAAATTTCGGATTCGGATACCGATAGTAAAATTCAATAATTTCGGATATTCGGATAATCCGATATCCGAAAATCCAAAAAAAAAAAATTTAAATTTTTTATATATCTAGACTTGATTATATACATAATATTGAGTGTTTATTATTATTCTAATGCATATTTTTGAGTTTTATCTTGATAATATAGATTTATTAACTAATATTTAATGTATTTTAGTTTTTTTTATTATCTTTTTTTAGTCGTTTTGAGTAAAAATAATTCCGGATAAATTTAGTTTGTGATATATTTATCTTTAATATGTATTTGGGTATATGAATTTGTATTTTAGATATTTAAATATTTGATTTAGTTTTTTAAAAAAAGTTAAAAAAATATGAATTTTCAGATATTCGGATAATCTGATATCCGAATCTGAAATTTCGGATTCGGATGGAAAAATTCATTATCCAAAGTTTCGGATATCCGAATTGAACACCCCTAGTAGCAACACTGCTGCCAACCTGAAAAAACCGAAACCGACATATCACGTGTCTGTTTAGATTTTCATTTTAAGAAAATTGTTGGTAACCGAACCGACCCGATGTATATACACGCACACACATTAGCTAATAACTTTATTTATAATTTCCTTTGGTCGTTCTAAAACATTAAATACAGGACTTTCAAATGAATTTTTTTTAATTTTTAATGTTTTGTTAAATACATTAGTTTAACTTTTGAGATTTATAACCATAAAATTTACTATAACTTTGTTTTTAAAAAGAATTCATGTTTAAAAGATGTATATTTCTAACTTTTTGTATGCTTTTAGTATAGAGCAGGTATCGTGGACCGAACCACATTTTAACGGGTAATCAAAGGCTAAGTATCCGAAACCGAAAGTACGGTTTACATTTTACTAGTAACCGAACCGAACCGAACCGAACCATACACGTCAAGGTACTAATTCACAATCCAAATAAAGTAAACAAGTTTCATTACTAATGTGAAGTTATTCTAAAAACGAGGGGTCAAATTGGAATATCACCCAAACTTCAAGGTACTCATTCACAATCCACACCGATAGATCACTTTTCACAAGTCAAGTTTCTTCTTTATAAATCATCTGAGAAAACCCCCCTACAATACGTCGTCCTCATTCAATCTTTTCCACCATATAACACTACAATGGCTGCCAAATTGAAGATCGCAGGAGCATGGTCTGGTGTTTTAGAGGCTGAATTGGACTCATGGACTGTACCCTTCTTAAAGGAACAAATTGCGAACCGATTAAACTGTGCAAAAGATTCAATTAACCTTATCTGTGCAGGGAAAGTGCTGCGAGATGATAATGGAACCCAGAAGTTGAGTGAAATTGGCGTCAAGAACAATTCTAAGATTTTGGTCACGAGGGTCTCGCCTGATCATGGCAAGGAGTTGATTGCCGAAGAAGAGAAGTCTACCCGGCTTCAAAGACTCAAGTTCGTTTCTTTTTCATGTTTGATCGTATATTTTGTGATTAAATTTTATTAGGGTTTATGTGATCGTTTTAAATTTTCTTATGTGTTGTTTTGAAATTAATGATTTTGTTTTGTGGGTTTCACGTAAACTTGATTGTTGGGTTATGTTGTGGCCTTTATGAGATTTTTTTATTGTAAAATTTTGGGAATGTTGTGAAGGGTTTTAGAAATTCATTATAATTATTAATTTGGGGGTGGAAATTCCTTATTGTATGATTGTATATATACAAAGGATCATTGTATCTGGTATTAACTAAAATAATATTTAATGTTCAATTCCTATTAGGATTAAATTTGGGATACCCTTAGTGGATTTAGCTCATAAGCTTTTGCAGTTTTGATCCTGTGGATGGATCATGTATTGGGATTACATTTTGGTATTCAAAGTTTACATGTATTGTAAAATTTTGTCCCCCAATTAGTTCTTTGATTATATTGATTGTTAAGTTAAAGCCTTCAAGTGTAGGCAAATTGAGTCTTAAAAGTCTGAAGTGGACTCGAGTTTTGGGTTTAAAGATTTGCCAAGTTTGAGGATGATAGAAAGAAGTCGGTTGCCAAGAGAACCACCGTATCCTACAAGAACTTTTGCTTTTTTTCAAAAAAAATATGATTTTGTTAATTATAAACCGATGATGGAAAAACGTATAAAGATTTGTAGGGTGTTTTTATATACAGGGCTGCTGCTACTTCACTGGCCAAGAGACATGCTGATGGTTTGATGCCGGTTGATGACTTTAATCTTGAGTTGGAGAATCAAAGTGGAGACAAAGTGCAGTTGGGCTCTGAGAATGATCAACGGTATATGATCGATTTATTTAACTGCACACATGGTTTACTATAAGACAACTGTGGTTTGGGATACAAATTTTTTTCTTTTTTTACTTTTATCATGAAATTGATTGGAATTTATTGGTTTCTAAAGATTAATTCTAATTTGACAGTGCACTAATGATGGGGCTTATGTTTCATGGAAAAGCAAAAAAACTGGTCAAGAATAAAAAGTATGAAGATGCATTGGAAGTTCTAGCTATGGGGGAGGTATTTTATCTGTGTTCTTTTCGTCGCACATTTTGTATTGAGGAGTTCATTGGTTTGGTTTTCAAAACCCAAAACGAAAATCGAATTTGAATTTAGTCTGACTTGGTTTCAAATTGAAAAACTGATTTTCAGCATAGACAATTAGACAGTCTCTAATTTTGAATTGCCAGCTTTGTTTTTTCAATAATAATCCATTTAATGGTGGTAATAAAATACAAAATGCATCCTAATTATGGGACCCACAAAATGAAAATGTTTGTTTGGTTACTGAAAATTTCTAAAATTTCCATCTCACTTTCAAAATAAAAATAAAAACTTGTTTACTTAACAACAATTTCATAAATTTTCATTCACTTTTCAACATACCAATTTTCATACTCTCTCTTACTTTTCTATTACCTACCCTATATTTCTTTATAATACTATCTTTTTATCTCTTACTTTTTTACCACGTATCCTATTTTTCTTATCTTATAATCACCCATTTTGTTTTCTTAAAACTAAAACTTCATCATCTAAACAAGTTTTCACTTTTTATAGAAACCCTTGTTTTTTTTTCCCGTAAACTATAACTTGAAAACTGAAATTGAAAAATCAGTAGTTTTCGTTTACTACACGCAACCTAAATGATTGAAACAGAGGAGACATCAGTATCTTTACCAAGCAACTAATTTCCTTTTCATGTACATATTTTTGCTTGTGTTACAAATGATTTCTTGGTCTTGTTCCACCCGTGAATGAAATGTTAATCAATAATCAAAGTGACTATTTTGTAGGAAGCTTTCTCGCTATGTGACACCAAGGTCGTTGAGGTAAACCAATTGCTACTTTTTAACGTCTTTTATAAGGTTTTAGATGTTAATCCTTTTATTTTTTTTCGTTTATTAGCTTTGTTAGTTTTATCGTTCACTAAAACGTTATAGAAAGTTTGAATAGTAGGGAAAAATGGTCAAATGAACACATATAAACAGGCTAGAACCGTATCAACGTATCATATCACAGAGTAATGCCTAAATTGTTACGTACTGTTATGATCGTGTGATCTTGCCATCGTATCCTCTTTTCACGTCTTGTTTTTTTTTTTGTTTCCAGCTAATCGACAATGTCCCAATACTTCAAATAGATACGGTTTGGTGTTACTTTATGCTTAAAGACATCAGTAAGCTATCGGTAGCGGGAAAACGCCTTGAAGAAGCTCGAAAAGGAATTGAACGATCTCATGGGAAAGAATCTACACGACTCAGACTTCTTCACGGAACTTCCCATCCTGAGCTTGCACTGTAAGGGACTTTTTTTAGCGACTGTTTCTCTTGCTTCTTTTTTTAATTTAGGGATAATGTAACCAAATAGCTATATACTTTTAAATTTGTTTACATTTATGTAGTGTACTTTTATTTGTGTACATTTGGTAGTCCAACTTTTAAAAGTGTTTCAATTAGGTAGTTGTCTGACCTGATGACCGGTACAAAAGGTTACCTGATTAGTCAAACTTTCTTTTTGTACACATTTATGTAGTGTACTTATTCTTTTGTGCACATTTAGTAGTCAAACTTTTAAAAAGTGTTTCAATTAGATAGTTGGGTGACCTGATGATGCTACCGGTCATCAGGTTACCCAATTACCTAACTGAAACACTTTTACAAGTACACTACCTTAATGTGCACAAAAAAAAGTACACTACATTAATGTGTACAAACTCAAAAGTACATAGTTATTTGGTGTCATTTTCCCTTTAATTTAGTACCGTATGAACAAATGCAATATCTTTTTTTATGCTAAAAAAACAGTCTGGATAACGTAAATTACCATTTTACCTATCTGGAATTAGTGTATAATATGATGCTACTATTCGTGTATAGGCACTTACGATTGGAGTTGCTGGAGGGTATCGTGGCATACCATAGTGGTGATCTTGAAAAGGCGAAGAAGTCGTTAAATAGTGCCAGGGATAGATACTTAAAGGTACGGTTTTGTAAAAGGATTTTCTACTTTATAATATGAAGAAAATTTGGTAAAAGTTCATTTCAACTTGAAACTTTTGTGGCGTTTTCTATACTTTCAGCTCCAGGTTCCGGATGAGGAACTATCGATGCTAATGGGGATGGGATACGGGGCACGTGCTTCGAAAAGGGCGCTACGCATGAATAATCAGGATGTTGAGCGTGCCGTTAATTTTCTTGTTGAGGAAAAAGCTAAGCAACAACAAAAGATCGAGGAGAATATTCAGCGACAAAATGAAATCAAGTAAGTATCATATTTACTTAGATATGGTAAGGATTGAGAAAAAAAAACTTCACCTTTTCTTGAAAATAAACAAAAATAAAAATGTAGTCTTTCGTCATCGTTTGCTTGATGAACACCAAATTACAGGGAACAAAAGAAGTTTGGAATGACACCGTTAAGGAAACCCGTGGATCTCCAGAAGTTAAAGGAATTGGTATCGATTGGGTACGTAAGCTTCTTTTACACTTTTATTTGTTTGATTGTTGTCTAAAACAAATACTTTCTTGAGAAATCAGTCGTTCTCTTTACAGTTTTGACAGAGAACTCGCTGCAGAGTCTCTTCGAAGAAATGAAAATGAAACCCAAAAAGCTCTCGATGATTTGACGAATCCCGATACTAATTCTGATATACAGGTAACATTTAGGTTATTAATATAGTTCTTTTTCACTCAAAACTTTTCAGAAATATCAATAAGAAGTCTAATCAACTTAAAATTTTATAGCTTTTTATCGAGTCACGAAAGAATAAGAGGTTACGTAAATCTGGAGATGCTGCAATCGAGAGACTCATTTCCATGGGGTTTCCGAGAGAATCAGGTAAATAATCTCTGGTAACATGCGGGTGACTGGTTATTAGTTTTTCGTTCTCAATGTTTGTATGTTATGTTTGGTAGTTGTGGCTGCTGTTCGTGATCACGGAACAGAAGAACTGGCATTAAATCATCTTCTCGAGCAGACGGCACCAAATGGGAATGCACTGATCACGGGTTCGGTGGACAAGAATATTGGGAGCACTAGCGGTTCGGTTTCGGTTGGTGGAGGTTCATCGAGTGCCAATGAAATCATCCCAAATGACCAAGATACAGCAAGCTTCGATCAAGAAATAGAGAGGGATGTGGAAATGGAAGACGAGCTTACGGAGGACCTGCAACACGAAGATGCATTTTCGGATTACGACATGGAACTTACGAGGGAAAGCGAAGCGATCGAAGAGTACTTAGCCATCATCTTGGTGTAATTATCAAGAACATGTGTTCTTGGTGTAAATAGGCATTTGCTAGTTGGGATAATGTCGTATAATAGCTACGTACTTTTAGGTTTGGTCTGTTTTGGGTACATGCCTTTTAGTAATTAAGTTTTTAAATTTGGTTATTTTGGTATTGTATTTTCTTTTTTTGGTCTGTATGGACCAAATTTATATTCTGTGATATTATCCCTTGTTAGTTGTAGCTTTTAGCTTTCAAGTGATCAGGGAGACAGGGATGATGATATAACTTTTATTTTCAAATTAATATGCCAAAGCCTAAAGAAGCATCGAACTCCCTTTTGTTTCTTAAAATATAAATTGTCAAAAAAGTTAACATAAAACATAACTATTCATAATAAAGGCAACATGAAATTTTTATATCCAGAAATATTTTAAAATTTCAAGTAAAAAAATGGGCAGTGGTTATCAATTAACAACAGAGGTTTAAATGAGTCGAGCTACTCATGAGCTACTCGAGCTCTAGCCTCAATAGGAGCTCATTTAATAAACGAGCCCGAGCCCGAGCTTCACATATCGAGCTTAAACGAGACTATATATAAATATATTTTTAAGTTAATTATATATATAATATATAGATTAAATAAATAAAAATAAAAATTTATATATAATATATAAAAGATTATATAAATATTAATTAAAAAATCAAAATATATAATAAACGAGTCGAGCCCGATCTTGGAAAACTATTCACGAGCCGAGCTCGAACTTTACATACAGAGCTCGAAACGAGCCGAGCTCATGCCTAGTACTTTTAAATAGGGATGTGTGGAATGACCGAAAAACCGAACCGAAACCAGAACCGAACCAGAACCGGAACCGATTGGAACCGATTTATAGTATTCGGTTCGGTTATCGGTTCTTATAATCTTCAATATTCGGTTCTCGGTTATTCGGTTATTGGTTTTGCGGGTATCGGTTTTATCGGTTATAGAACCGATTATTTGAAAAGCTCATAATATGCAAATTAAGAAATGATTTAAAAGCCCACAATGTGAAAACCAAAAAAATCATTTGTTGGAACAATATTTTTAGGATGGTGAAACTACAAAATTTATATGAAAACATAATGATCGACACTTCTCTTATTATATTTTCATGTTTTTTTGTTTATATCGTGTTATAATAGATAGAATTATATACATTTTTTAATTTTCGGTTCTAATCGGTTCCGTACCCGAAATACCCGTACCACAACCGAACCGGAACCGGAACCGCATTATAATTATTGGTTCGGTTATCGGTTCTTACAATCTTTAATATTCGGTTTCGGTTAAATCGGTTCCGGTTCGGTTCGGTCCGGTTCCGGAACCGTTTACATCCCTACTTTTAAAGGAGCCGAGCTCGAGCTTAAACGGGCTCGGGCCCGGCTCGGCTCATTTACACCCCTAATTAAGAAGATCAAAATTGAATTTTATGGTTTTTTCGGATGAAAAATAATACTTTGTAATCATTTTTCAACATAAGATGTTGAATTTCATTTTTTTTTTGGTAAAAATAGAATTTCATAATCATCTTTTGACGTAAAGAGTTTCTCAATACTTAATTGTTAAAAGTTGTATTTTACGTTATATTTATTGGTAACTTTTTCTATTTGAGATGTTATATATAACATACAAATATGATGAAGATATTTGATTGTTAATTAAAGTTTAATTTATTTTAAATTTAACTTAGAAAAATAGTCTCATCATTATGATAGAATAGCTTTTAAAAGTGTGAAATGAAAGAATTTTTCTAAGCTTAATTATATAAAATTTTAAAGTTAAATGATCTTAATTGTATAAAAATATGTAGTGTAACACTATTCAGTTGTGAAAGTGATGGATAGTTTGACGCAATGTTGTCAAAAATTGGGATCCTACTTAGGATCCGTTTTGTCTTTTAATATCGGACCGTAAGTTCAGGATCCGGATCCTATCAAAAAATCATTAGTTTTTTCCTTAGATACCATAACTTATAGTTTTACATCTTAAACTAATTGCATAACAACATTTAAAATATAATTATATACATATTTATGAAAATATTAACCTTTAAAAATTGAGAAATACCATACACTCGCCATTTAATTAGGTTAGTTTTATAAATGATAAAGTACAATTTTTACGGGATTTTGGGGGGGAACTGTGGAATGGGATCAACCATCGATCTTGTAATCCTCTCGTCATTCTTATGATTTTACCAACGATTCTATACTGGTTTATGATCCTACACTGATCTAGACAGTTTTGAGAATAAGATCATACAATCCTACAATCTGAATCTTGATAACCTTGGTTTGGCACGTTAAGCTTAAATGGAATGGAATGCAATTGTTTAAATCTATAAGTTTTGTAGTCAGTAATAATTCTAAATAAATAGTGGTTGACATAAAAAATTAACAAAAACTATTAAAATATCATTTTCTTTTAATGTTTTTGTTGATCTTCATGTTAATGACAAATTTAGAGAGTTGAAATTTATGTTAAACTCAATTCTTTACTTATTTTTATTAAAGATCAATGATCTCGTCACATAATAAAAAAATTATAAATTATTTCATTACATTCTACCATGTCAAACACGGAAACACAATTTTAATCCATAAACAGGATATTAATTTTTATTTAAGGAATAATTACTAAAATAGCCAAATCTCACACCTTTATTCAATTTTTAGTCATTTTATATATACATTTTACCAAAATAGCCACAATTTACGTGACTACATTTACGTGATAGCCACAATTTACGTGATTTGTACTTTTTTTTTATTTTTTAATGCATTACGTTACAAAGGGTGTTTAGTCACGTAAATTGTTGTACTTGGTCACGTAAAGTGTGACAAGACATCCCACCAAACATTCATGGGGAAGGAGCAAAAATGGTCACGTAAAGTACAACAATTTACGTGACCAGACACCTTTTGTAACGTAATGCATTAAAAAATGAAAAAAAAGTACAAATCACGTAAATTGTGGCTATCACGTAAATGTGGTAACGTAAAGTGTGGCTATTTTGGTAAAATGTATATAAAGTGGCTAAAAAATGAATAAAGATGTGAGATTTGGCTATTTTAGTAATTATCCATTTATTTAAATATATTTAAAACGTAACATTCTTTATAGAGTGGTAATTAACTTTAAATCTCAATTAAGCACCTAAAAAGTAAATTTATCTAATATTTGCCCCCAAATTGTAGACAGTTTTGCAATTCACACCCCACAAAACCCTAGAACACCTTTGCTTCAAACAAACAGAAACCCTTAGCCGCAAACGAGCCAATCAAAAAAGGAAGAAATTAAAAAAAAAAAAAAAAAAAAAAAAAAAAAGGGAAAAAGAAAAACCCAACCCTTTCGAACCCTAACCCAGAATCTATTCGCTCAGTCTCTACCGACTGTCGCTGTTAAAAGTTTAAGATCTTTGGTTTTTAAGCGGGTTCTCAGGATAATTTTTGTGGGTTTTCGCGATGGAATTAGTGAAATCTTGCAGGTCTGATTCGGGAGTTTTGCAGAGAAAAATGGCGTCTCTTGCTGGAGTGGTGGCTTTTGAAGCGCTTTTGACCGCTCAGATGTCTTTTGCTTGCTTCATCATGATGGTATAAAAACTAATTCTGAATCCTCTAATCTTTGCCTTTTGATTTTAGGTTTTAATTCACTAAATTTTACAGCGTTTAATTTGCTAAATTATTGGTTTAATTGCCTTCTACTTGTATTTGTTATGTAATTGGGGTTTTGGTATTTAGGGTTTCCTCTCTCAATCTTTTTTGTCTTTCTTTTTACGCGTAATTACTGTACGTTTTTCTTTTATGTACTGTGTAAAATTTTGACCTTTTTGTGTTTTTTTTTTTGGCATAATTAGAGGTTTGTAGCGTCTGGATGCCCACCAGGAGTTTGATGTTTGGATCTTACGTAATTTGGGCCAGATTTGTTTCAAGTTCCTATTTTGATTGTCATTGTCAAGTTAGTTTGCGTCAGTTGAACTTTATGTAGCAGGCGAAAGCTTTTACCTCTCTTTTGAGGTGTGTTCAACTTTTAGGATAAGGTTTTCTTCTTGTTTTGGGTTTCCTTTCATCCTGGAGCTAATAGTGATCAACTTATTGAGTTATTGTATCATTCGATAACTATGCTTAGCTTTTTGTTGGAAATTAATCATTATTTTTTGTGAAAATGCCGGAAAGACCGAAAGTCCATTCTTGGTAAATAGTAAGAATAAATTGTTTCAGTCAAATACTTGGGAGTGCTGATGTAGAAAGAACCTCCACAACTGATCGTTTTTTGCGAAGTGTAGTTCAATGTTTCCGGTTAATTGGTTTTTCCTCTTAACTTAAAGTTAAAGAGTGATGTTTTGAATCCACTTTTGTTTTAAATTAATCACGGTTCTTCTAAAAATTGCTCAAAATCATGCATATGTACAAAAGGTGTCTTTTTCCGTTTTTGAAATGTTGTCGGAAAGAACTAGGTTAGAAGAGAAGTTCATCTTTTCAATTTGAGGAATTTTAGTTGTTGCTCATCCTGCTCGGTAGCTTTCACAGGACACATCATGAGCTCGTATGTTTCTCATCTTGCTCCTTATTAATCTTCTTGAAGTTTGGCTTTTATCCTTCTTTCTATAGTTTGATTGATTAGTGGTAGTGATTTTAGCTACAACATTGTGTAGTAATGTGTTTCTTATAGGTGTAAAAATTCTGCTTCGGTTCTACTATTCCAGCCAGAGGTTGTCGTTTGACAAAAACGAAACCATGAACATGTGTTTTTGTTTTGTTCAAACTGTATTTCTGATGTATTAGTATTTGTGAACGATTGAGTATCTTCAGTTATCTACAAGAATTTTTTGTAAAATGAATACCATTTGCACCAGGTTGGTTGGTATTGATGGGAATTTGATAGATTTCTTCGTGAAATGTCCCCAAGTTTTGGGATCTATGGAACGATGTTTTGCTAACCTCACTATTTGTTTATATGCTTGATAGTATTTGTTCGTTTTTAGTATCTAAAATTCTGTTTATGTTTCTGGGTTGCTAATTTTGATCTATGTGCACACTGTCTTCTTTATTAATATCGGGCGAGTCCTTGCAGACAGGACTTCTGCTTCGGGACGCGCATACTTTGCAAAATCTGATAGGAAATGACCAAAGGTAGTCCTTGATTACAAAACAGATTTTCTTGTTGTTGGGGAGGTTTTAAATCATAAACTTGGATGATTTTGCAGGTTTCCTTTTGCCGAGCTTCACAAGAAGGACGCGACTGAACCTGAAGCCAAAGACGCTAGTGACACAGAGGACGACGAAGAAGAAGAAGAGGAGAAAGATGCAGAGCCAGAAGATGATGGTGGAGACGAAGATTTCTCAGCTAATGAAGGGGGAGAGGATGATGAAGAAGAAGGAGATGCTGAGGAGGATCCTGAGGCAAATGGCAATCAAGGTAGTGATGACGAGGATGATGATGAGGATGAAGACGACGATGATAACGACGATGACAATGATGATGATAACGACGAAGAAGAAGAAGAAGAGGAAGAGGAAGAGGATGAAGATGATGATGAGGAAGAACAACCACCAGCTAAGAAGAGAAAGTAAAAAAAGAAAAGAGCTAATTCGTTAGACGGGGAGATGGTTCTCCAATGTTCAATTATCAGGTATGCCTGAGTATGTAGTAGGAGAGGGTTAACATTTTAGCTTTTGTTTTGTGCGTTTTTTCGATTGTAGGATATTTAACCATCTTAAACCCTTGTTTTATCATGCTTTTTAAGCCTGGGATGCATAATCCGAACTGGGGTTCGTGTATTTTAGCTTATGGTCAAATATTTTCTTGAGTTTATGTCATTTGAGTGTATGTCAAATATCCTTGAATGCACCCTTCATCTTTAAGGTTAACAGACAATTGTCGCAGCATGGATTGATGTTTTTATGATGTGTTTTTCATTCTTGGGTCGATAATTCTTGGAATCCGAGTGGTTGCTCGTACGTTATGACAGTTCCTGTCTTCGCGAATGTGGTTCGTGCTATAGAAAAGAAAGCTATATATAATACATCCATTTTTTTGTAACAGGTGAATTTTTTCCCTGATTCTATAATTTGAATCAATTAGGAGGTAATTCAATGAGTTATATTATTAAACAGCAACATTCTTTTTTATTTGTGTCAGGAATTGGAAGGTGAGGTTAATAATAAAAGAAAATCAAGCAAGTGACATGCTCTTATATTTTTTTAGGGAAAGGAAATGAGGGGAAAAGAGGGAATTGGCCCCTTAAATCCTTCTATCCTTTTATGATTCTTATTAAATATTATATAATTTTTTTTAAATTATATAATAATGTTTTATTGAATATAGCCAAATGTTGATCTATTTTAATAAAAGAATTATTAGAAAAAGGGATAAAAATAAAATTTGGCATTTTGTTTTTAAGTTCATTTGTAAGCTATTTATATTATTTGTTTCTAAGAATTATGAATTGTAAAAGTAATCATAAATGAAATTATATTATTTTAACGAATCCTTATAATAATATATCTATTATGGAATAACATATACTCGTATATTATATATTTATTAATGGGTTTATTATATAAAAACCAATTTGTTTTCATGATTTTTACGTTTTCGTCCCTCAACGTTTTTTTATTCCAAAAAAGTCATTAAATTATTTTTTTATTTTTGGTTTAGTGAAATTTAGCTATTAGTTACCGTTTTTTCAGTTATTTAAAAACCCGGTTTACAAATTATAACCGGGCTCTGAACAAAATTAACATGAAACTTTTCTGGAAAAAAAAACATTGAGGGACGAAAATACAAAAATCATGAAAAATGTTGTTGTTTTTTTCATAATAAACCCTTGATAATGTGGGTTTATTACAAATCTACATTCTGTTAATTACCACTTATGAATATCAGTATTAATATTTGACTCATTTTAAATATTTAATAAACATTAAAATTTTAAATCCCTTTGAATGACGTGGGTAAATTGTTAGTATTAAAAAATGGGATAATTGCGTAAAAAACCCTAAAGTTTGACCATTTTTGTGATTAAAACCCCTAACCATTTTCTGTTGCACAAAAAACCTCTAACCCGTAAAATATTTTGAAATTAGGACATTACCGGTTATAATAGGTTAATATGCTTACATGGCACACACGTGGCGTCCACATGGCAAACCCGACTTACGTGGCGCCTACGTGGCACTACATGTATAATTCTTAAACTCAATTTTTGCATAAAAAACCTCGAAGTTGGTGACTTATTCGATTAAAACTCTTAACTATTTTTTTCATCTCTAACCAACAATAATATTTACATTTTCTCTTCTGCTCTAACTCCGGCAACTCCGATTACTCCATCCCATCTTTATGTTCAGTGTTGTTTATTTTATGTATGTATGTTCGATTAACTTTTGTCGTTTAATTTTGAATTTTAACTTCAATTGTGCCGATGGAATCAATTTCATTCTGTGTTCACGAGTTGCATTTTTAGCTTCAGCTTTATGTTCAATTTCGTTTATTTATGTTCCATTTTTAGCTTCTGAATTTCGTTTATTTATGTTCCATCAGTGAAGACTCAATTTTAATTATCTTTTTTGGTTGGAGGTTTTTTATCAAATGAAAAATGATTTGGGGTTTTAATTCAAAAAACTAAACAAGTTGGGGGTTTTTTACGCAAAAATCTATTTAAAAGTTGTACATGTCATCAAGTTGCAACCGGCTAAACCGGTTGCAAGTCAGATTTTTTGAAAAAAACCCAAATTTACAAAGTTTTAACCGGTTGGAGGTTTTTTGTGCAATGAAAAATGGTTGGGGGTTTTAATCGCAAAAATGATCCAACTTCGAGGTTTTTTGCGCAATTTCCCCTTAAAAAATAGCATACATTTTGTTCAAAATTGTTAAAGTACAATGTGTCTTCTATATATTTTTTCCAAAACTATAATGTATTTACAATAAGAATACAGTTACAAAGGTTTTAAAAGTTTAAATTACTCAACATTCAACTATAAATCAACCACTTTTTATCTATTTATTGTAGACCTTCGAAGTCATCGATATCAGGATGCTGGACATCATTTTATGAGCTAGGGATGTGCTATAGTCAACTTGTAAGGGTTGCCCGACCTGAACGAGTAGGTTTTAAGATTGGTTTGAATTGTTGCAAAGTCGTGAAAAGCATAGATTTTGAATGTTGGGCTAAAATGTTGTCTTGAAATCTTTCTTTCTCCCAAATCATTAGGATTTATTGTTCTCGTTACTCGTTGACTCCACTCGCACCATCCAATGCAGATGCATCGACACAACCACCTGATAGACCAAGGAATGCACATGAACCATCGCTAGACGTTGAGGGATGAGTCGAGGGTGCACCAAAACAAACTCCAGGTGGTACTGACATCGATGGTGGCACTCGTGTTGGTGTGATTGGAGGCATTAGAAGTGGCATCTCAGTGACATTGTTGGTGGTGTCGGCGGTGGTGTTAACAGTGACAGTTTATTTACTTTTATTAGTGTGTGTATGTATGTGTATAGAATATAGATAGATATAGATTATTTGTTTTAGTTTTGCTTTTCTATATTAATATTAATATCGATTTCAATTGTTTTTTTGTATAGTATAAAAACTTAGTTTTGATCAGATTTAAGCAACAATTTAAAATTTTCCTTTTGTTGAACTTATACGTACATCATAGGTTTTATAGGAAATAAAATGACAAAATTAAGAAGGGTTAATTACGTCAAAAATAATGTATTATCACAATTTTTTCAATTTGGATGATATCGTATTGGAAGGCAAATATGTTATAACACCAACAAAACCCAATTGTTTGGTTTTTAAAATCCAAAAATTGAATAGTATAAAACCTTAAGGGCCAATTATATTCGCACCTCTCATTTATTTGACATTTTCATTTTGTTAAAATAATAAAATATTCAAAAAGGTTATACTTTGACCTACTTATAGAAAGGATTTGCTAGGGATGGCAACGGGCCGGTTTCGGGCCGGGGATTAGTCCCCCCGTCCCCGTCCCCGTTTAAAAAACCGCATACCATCCCCGTTTGAAAAACCGCGGGGATTTATACGGGGATCATCGTCGGGGATTCGGTTTTCACCATTTAATGTAAACGGTTAATTTTCACCGCAAAAATCCCCAATTAATGAGAACGATTAAATCTTGTTACGACGACAATTAAAAGATGCATAAACTAGGATTACAATGTTCGAAAGACGACACTACAAAATGTTCCAACCAACAATACGGTTACAAACCACAAAATAAAGTTTATGAAAAGAAAATAAAGTTTCTATATATATATATATAAAATAATCGGTTTTTTAAGCGGGCCTCTTAAACGGTTAATCGGGCCGGGTAATCGGTTATTTACCTAATACCGGCCCCGGCACCATCCCCGTTAAAATCATAGCGGTTTTCCCCGAAACCGTCCCCGTCCCTGATTAGTGTCCCCGAACCCGGCCCGTTTACGTCGGTTTCGGTTTTTTTTTGCCATCTCTAGGATTTGCCAATAGCAAACCTCAACTTTCTATCAAACACTTTTGACTTTATCAAGTAAACAATGATTTGATGCATTTGATTATATTTTGTATATAATTAAAAATGCTTACATCAAATTCATTTCATCATACAAAACGTATGCAAACATGTGTGATTAACTTTTTTTTAACCACAATAAAAGGTTGCATCTTTTAATTAACGTGAGTTTTTATAAATATTTAAATTAATTAATTTTGTATCGAATAATTTTACAAAACACAAGGAGATATTTCAGCTGCATAGCTACATAGCCTTAATCTATATATAGCCTTAAACAAATCGATTTTTCAAGTCAGTTTCAAATTCTGCATTTTGCATGTTTGACATTTTTATTAATGCTTATTTTACTATTATACTATTTAGAGTTCTTGGCAATGAAAAGATGGACAAATCTAGCTTAGGTTACATAGTTATTTACTATTTTACTTGATTTGCTAATTGCTGGTGCTAATTGTTATTTGATGGATACTATTTGTTTGATACTTTGATTGCAATATTAGACTGAAAAATTAATGTCACTCAATAATTTGATGCCTTGGGCGGTAGCCCGTGTGGACCTCCACTTAGGGCCGGCCCTGAAAACATTTAATTAGGAAGTCAGAAAAGGTGCTATGTTTAAAGGATCCTTTTTCAAAATTCTGTCACGGGCCTTGAAAATAACAGGAACGGTTCTGTCTTCATTTGACATATAGATCAGACATTTAACAATACATTAAAAAAAATAATTAACAACATTATTGTATACTAAGATGTGTGAATGAGATTCTACATGTATCGTACGTTTTAAAAAAAAGTCATGTATAATATTGATGTATTTAAAAAAATACATTGGTATTATACACTCTAAATAAATTCATCCGAATCTACTTATCAATAACAATTATACACTTTATAAATAACTAATAATTATTCAATTAGAATAACAACAAATCTACTTTAGACCAATTGCACACTAGTTTGTACAAAACCATTATTTTTATGTTTGTGCATCACTTATAATCTTTTATGAATAAGTTTGTGTATAAACTCATATATCACGTTATGTCTAATTAAAATGTTTATGCACAAATCAAATTTCGTGTTTTATGGATGAACTCAATTTATTTTAAAGAATAATAATAATATTTCAAAAAAATTAAAAGTTTTAAAAATATGAATTAAAAAAAGAATTCGTTTCCTTTCCCACTGAAAATTAAGTTCCTTCTTGATTATTCAGGAGACAATGTTTAAGTGCATGATCTTGGTTAAATCAATTTTTATTTTTTTTAGAATGTTTGGATTTCGTCTTAAAAGTTAAAACATACCCATGTATTTTATATTTTTATTTAAGTATATTTTTTATAAATAACAAAACACCTAATACACATTTGAAAATTAATGTCCATATAAGTACAATTTGTGATTAAATGTATTATTATTTTCCTTAATTTAATAGATGATCTTATAGTTTGAAAATTGGAATTTTGGATAAAGTGTTTTGGGCTGATTAGTTTTCCCTTAACCTCTCAGGCCCAAATAAAGCTAACAGCCTAATAAGTAATACCTAATAATACAAAAGGAGCATTGTTCCAATATTGTAGATTTATGTTTGTATCATTGCATGAGAACATTATATAGTAATTAAGTTTTTATATTTATCATCTTATTGAAATATTTTGACCTTTTATTTGATAATTCTACTTTTATTTCTACCACTTTATTTATTGGGAAATAAATATACATGTCTAAGTGTCATATATTTTTAAAAAAATGCAGTGACGTATAACGTAGTAAAAAATAAAATTTCAATCCTCAAATATCTTAAAAGCAATGGGTAAGAAGTTCATTGTGATACCACTCAATTAGAGTTTTTCTTTGTTACAGTGAAACATCCACCCTTATCATCGTAATTTAAACTTCAGGATTAACATGCAACCCAAAATTTATAAAGTAAGGCCTCATTTGTTTTTCATTCAGAGGCTCTTAAAAACCTCTGAAGTCTAAAGTTCAGATCTATAATAAATTAAGATTGTTTGTTTAAATTCAGACTTAAGAGGTTGAAACCTCTGAATTTTAAGAGGATGAGAGTTGTCTGAATTAAAATTAAGAGCCTCTTAATTTCGGATCTTAAGGCCTCCTCTTAAATTCAGACGTGGTTTTCAGACTTCAGACATTTAACCTCTTAAAAAACAAATACCACCAAAATAATTATCCAAGCACTCAATCATGAGTTGATTATTTCAAATGTGTCATATTTGCAAGATACCCCTTTCAACTTATGTTTTCTCACATTACTTCTTCTTAATTATATCTAACACCGCTCGGCGTTCATCTTTTAAATACTCTTTTCTTTAAATTTTCACTCTAACAATGATGATCTTCATCATTAATTTATTAGTTTAACACCACTCGACGTTCATCTTTTAAATACTCATTTCCTTGAATTTTTGCTCTAACAATGATGATTTTTCATCATTAATTTATCAGTTTAACACCATTCGGCGTTCATCTTTTAAATACTCATTTCCTTGAATTTTCGCTCTAACAATAATGATTCTTCATCATTAATTTATTAGTTTAACATCACTCGGCGTTCATCTTTTAAATACTTATTTTCTTGAAATTTCGCTCTAACAATTATGATTCTTCATTATTAATTTATTACCTAATTTAAATTTCTATAATTCATACAAGGTTTCCAACTCATGTTGTCCGATTCGATCTAGGATTTCAAATCAATAAAATTACATAAATTGAAACTTAATTGTTTCATTATACATAAATCAAAATTAAGAATGTTACATATAGAATCTACTTTACATTATCTTTTTTAAGAGAGAATTTGATTGTAAAAAGTAAAAAGAAAATTAAACAATTTACGGTGCTAAAATTTGGTAATTACCAATAATATTAAATTCAAATTTCTCATCCCTATCCAAATATAGACAATTTTTTGTTTATAGTGAACGGTGGAACACACTTGTATTGCATGCAGCTCTACTTCGATATAAATTTTATCATGTAACGTATTTCTAAAACAGCGATATTTTATTATATTATATATATTTTATACGATATATACTTGTTATATATATATATATATATATATATATATATATATATATATATATATATATATATATATATATATGATTCGAGTGAGTATCGCTCATTATGTAGCGCATCAGAAACTATTACCTTTAGAAAAAGTTTTTAAATTTTTTTATAAACATGTTTTAATTAACATATAAGCATGATACGTAAATTTCACATAAATTAACATAATTATAGCTTTAATATCATCCACAATGTGTCCAATGCTAGGCTCGGTTCTTGTTGACTTGTCCTCAAATGGACCAAAGAATGTTAATAATAAGGTGGGCAAGCCCTCATTCCCAAGACCCAGTTCTACGTTTACATAAATTTGCATATATGTGAACATACATTCATGTGATCCATAATTCCATACACTTAGAATGAGTGAATTTACGTAAAATTTATATATCAGCTTTGTAATTTTAATTAAAACATGTTTATAAAAAAAATTCAAAAAAAATATTGTGTGTGATATCTTCTGGTGCACTGCTTAATAAGTATTACTCATCTGAACCTAAATCTTTATATATATAAAAACTATTTTGTGTTTTCAAAAAAATTTATATAATATATAATTGTTTTGTTTTGGCTAAAAGTATCGATTGAGAGAGTTTATATATATATATATATATATATATATATATATATATATATATATATATATATATATATAATTGCCCATCTAAACATTACCACTATTATGCAATGTTTGAATAAAAACTTAATTTAACAAGAGTCTGATTTGTAATCAAATAGCTAAAACATCTCATAATAGTAAGTTATTAACAAAAACGTTAACTAAGATAAGTATGTTTTAGATCATAATGAAAATTTATTTTAATAACCACAAACAGCTTAGATTAAAACAATTTTTTTATTAGAATATGTGTATGTTTTTATCAATCGTTTTTGGAATGTGTTGTTGGGAGTGTAATTTGGTTTATTTGGAAAGCTAGAAATGCGAAGGTGTTTAACAATGGAAGACCCGATGTTGCCTCAATTAAAGACGATTTACAGGCGGATCTTTTGTCGTGGCTTAAATTTAGAGCTAATTGTAATTTCCTTTTGTGGTCGTTGTGGGTTGGTTACCCTTCCTCTTTGTTTTAATTTTGTGCTCTGTTATGTACTTATATTGCTAGCTTCTTGCTAGTTTTCTTGATTTTAATTAAAGTTGCGGGTGTTCCTTTCGGGGGTGATGGCATTGCCGAAGCTCCTAGTTGGTCTTACCTTTTGATGTTCTAAAAAAATTAAAATAACTAAATAAGGATTGCCTGATTATATTATATAAATTGAATAAGTGACGTCTGGGCGATTGAAGGCTCAAATAATACCTTGTTGAAGATGATTGAATAATGATTAATTTGAAGATAAGTCAACAATATATATGCAGTGGTGGATCTAGTAGGTTAACACCGGTGTCACATGACACCGATAAATTTTGTCGGCTACATGAAATATATTAATATTAGTTAATTTTCATAAAATTTACATAATATACGTAATTGACACTTATTATTTTCTTAGTTTAGTAAAGTGACATCGATGAAAAATTTTTTGGATCTGCCCCTGATTATATAGAGAAGTCTTGATGTCTCGGTTCAAAAATTTCAAATCTCATCGGCATTGAATTTTAGAAAGCCATTTATCCTTATAGTTTGATTGTTGATTTGTCCGGTCTCATAAGTTTATGAAATATTCATGGGTCTTAGGGACGTTTGATATTCAGAAGTAAAGTAATGGAAAAGAAATAAACATTTCATTTTCATGACATGTTTGACTGTCAAGTTACATACTCATCCTTATAGTTCACCCACCCATTTCCCAACCATCATACCCTACCTACCAATCTATTCATCAAACAAACTTATCACATCTCTTTTCACCCTTATGTTACACTCATCATACCTTACATTACCTTACCTTACCCTACCCTATCCCAGCCCAGCCACCCCACCCTACCACCAATCTACATACTGATCAAAATTATCACATCATTTTCCACCCTTGTATACCCATCATACCATACCATACTCCTACCCTAACCACACCCTACCACCAATCTACTCACCTACCAAATTTATTACATAATTTCCTATCATTACATTATATATACTCACCATACTGAATATCATCCTACCATATTAGGGGTGAGCGACGGGTACCATTTCCCGAACCCGAACCGGTACCGGTACCGAATTAATATATTCGGTTCGGTATTCGGTTTTTAAATTAGCTAAAATTCGGTATTTGGTACTTTCGGTTCGGTATTCGGTTCTTAAATTAGCTAAAATTCGGTATTCGGAACCGAACCGACACCATATAAAATTATACGGTTCAGTATTCGGTTCTTCCAAAACTAATAATTCGGTTTCGGTATTTTCGGGATCGGTACTGGTTCGGTTCGGTACGTTACCGAGCTCACCCCTATACCATATTACATCTCAACCCCGCTTTTAACCAATCCTACCCCATCCTTAGGACCCCTACACAATACCTAGTTCACCTTAACCCCACCACATCGAATACTATTTTGCTTATTTATTATACATTAATATTTAATGTTTATCATTTTAAGACATTTGTTTTATAAATTTGAAAATCATATTTATAAAGTTTTTTATAATTTATTAAAATTAAAAGTAATTCATAATATATTTTTATTTGTCATAATTATACTTCAATTTATGACAGATTTGTAAACAAAGCAGAAAACAACAAAGAAATTGAATCTGAATTCCATTTCATTCCTTTTCTCCAACCAAACAAGATGCAATATTTGGATTCAGATAGATTCCAATCATTCCATAATTTTATTATTTTAACAGATTTTATTCTTAGAATAAATATTTTGCGAACTAAACTCCACCTTTTTAAGTTTTCTATCATATTAATAAATTAAGTTGGTTTGATGTTATTTCATGGTGGTTTTAACAAGAATCTCAAATGGACCCTCTAACTAAAACGGTCAAAGATGTCCACCCAAACATTTAATCGGGTATCGTTTTTCATTTATCTTAAATATTAAATAACATTAATGAAAAGTTTCCATTCAAAAAGAACATCAATTCAAGGAAGTTGGACTTTTCTTTTGAATTTTTTAAATCTAATTTGTATCAACTTTTTAAGATAGCTAATAATAATATAATCTAATTGATGGATTAGGAGCATTATAAGCAATATTTTGTCGGATGGGGAGAGTTCAAAATTAAATTATATATACTTGAAATTAGTCAATTACCAACCATGATGAACAACAATACTTTTATAATAAAAATTATTAATTTTTTCAATATATAATCTTCTTCATTATTATTATATTGGCAATTCTTTGGCATCTAGAAATAAAATTTACACATGGATGTATTTATTTTTTAATCTATTTATTAAAATCATTACATTACCACATGGGTTTGATTTTAACAAATATTAAAAATTTAATTATTTATAAAGATATACAAAATAATTATTTTAAATTATAGTTTATTAGATTTTAGTTAATTAATTATTTGCTTTGATTTGATTTGAATTTATATCATATTATAAATGTCATGTGACAAAACATTGTGATAGATTTAATTATTTATTTATTAGTATTTATAGATTAGTTTTAAATTCTGTTGTAAAGTGAAGATTTTAAAATTAAAAAGAAGAAAAAAAAAAAACTTAAGCAACATAAAGCAAGACAAAAGTTTTCAAACCAAAACCTTTTGCTTCAAGAGACCGATCGATCACTTTGTCTCTCCTAACATTTTCAACTTCCAAAAAGCGACAGCCAATCTGCCATCCATATCCTTAAACTATGACTATGACCCCACCCTTCCTCTAATGTTGCATCCTTGACTTTTTCTCATTTACACTTTTTAACATTTACAATTTACAATATATATATATATATATAGAGGGAGGTTCAATGGAAAACCACAATGCACCTGAAAACTTGTGAAAACCGCACTGCACCACTACAAATGCATCAAATTCCCCGCGTGATGCATCACCTTATTTACGATCATGCCACCGCGTTTTTCTTGAAATACACCAAATCGGACGGTATGCGTAGGTTTCCATGGTTTTCACGTGCATAGTGGTTTTCCATTGAACCCACCCCTATATATATATATATATATATATATATATATATATATATATATATATATATATATATATATATATATATATATATATATATATATATATATATATATATATATATATAGGGATGGAATCTATTGTGAACAAGTTATTCGTTGTGCACGTTGTGAACATTTAAAAAAAATACATATAATCATTCATATATATCAACAAGTGTTTGTAATATGATTCATATGATTCAAAAGGTTCATAGAAGTGTCTATTTAAGATTCAAAACATTCAAAAGGTTCATAGTACGTAGTTTTTATAACAAGATGCAACAAGATTCATAAGATTCGACAAATTCATAGGATTCAATAAGATCCAAAGGATCCAATAGTATTAATAGGTTAATAGAAGAGTCCAGTACTATTTTCAACAAGATTCATAAGATTCAGAAGCTATTTTATGGTTGTTCACAATGTTCACAACGAATAAAGTGTTCACAAAAGATCCTTAGTCTATATATATATATATATATATATATATATATATATATATATATATATATATATATATATTTCAATATAAGAGATTGAAATGGAAATAAGAAAATGTATTTGGAAGAGTTGAATCTTATTGATTGTTAACTCTGTATTTATACACAATGAAGAGGAAGAAAATATACTAACTAACTATCTAACTGACTATCTAACAAACTAACCACTAAGAATAATTACAAGTGTTAAGTAACTTAACATCCCCCCCCCCCCCCCCTCAAGATGGATTCTGATGAAAATCGCGAAGATTCATCTTGGATAGCAGAAACTGAAATTGAGGCCCAAGCAATCCTTTTGTAAATATGTCTGCCAACTGCTTATTTGTGGAAATATGCTTCGGCAAAACAAAACCAATCTTATATTGGTCACGAACAAGATGACAATCGATATCCAAATGCTTCGTTCGTTCATGAAAGATTGGATTTTCTGTTATATGAATGGCTGACTTGTTATCACACCATAAAGCAACTGGTATTTTAAATTTCACCTTCAAATCTCTAAGAATGTAACTAATCCATAACAACTCACAAACAGTTGCTGCAAGGCTTCTATACTCAGCTTCACAAGAAGATTTCGAGACTGTTTTCTGCTTCTTTGTTTTCCATGAAATAAGAGATGAACCCATGAATATGCAATAACCAGTGAGTGATCTCCGAGTATCCTTGCAAGCTGCCCAGTCAGAATCACTATACGCTGTTATTGTAACTGGTGAGGAACCTTTTTCAAAAAAAATTCCTTTTGATGGACAACCCTTCAAGTATTTTAAGACATGAATTGCAGCCTTCCAGTGTATTTCAGTAGGAGAATGTAAGAACTGACTTAGTTGTTGTACTGCATAACTAATGCCAGGTCTTGTAAAATTCAAATAGAACAATCGTCCAACTAATCTTCTATATTTTTCTGGGTCATCAAGCAACTTCCCTTGTTCAGAAGATAACTGAATATTCTTGATTACTGGTGTAGAAGCTGATTTTGCTCCAGTAAGTCCAGCTTCTGAAATGATATCAAGAATGTATTTTCTTTGATTTACATACAACCCATCTTCTGTTTTGAGTAATTCAATACCAAGAAAATAACTTGCTTGGCCTAGATCCTTGATAGTGAAGGTTTCATGCAACATCTTCTTTACATCTTTAATACAACCTTCATTAAGACTTGTGAGTAAGACATCATCCACATAGACCACCAGAGCAATAAACTTGTCACCTTCTCCTTTAGTGAACAGACAATGATCATGGGAAGACTGAGAAAAACCAGAACTTACAAGAGTATTACGAAACTCGATGTGCCATTGCCGACTTGCCTGTTTCAAACCATAAAGAGATTTGTTTAGTTTACAAACTTCTCCTTTCTTGGCTTTGTCATAACCCTGTGGAGGAGTAAGATAAACCTCTTCATCCAAATAACCATGTAAGAAGGCATTGTTAATGTCTAATTGGTGTAGAAACCAATTGTTGGAAGTAGACAATGACAATAATATCCTGATAGTGACCATTTTTGCAACTGGTGAAAAACTATCAACATAGTCAATACCGAATTTCTGATTATAGCCCTTGGCTACTAACCGTGCCTTGTACCGCTCTACAGTTCCATCAGGATGTAACTTTACTTTATAAACCCATTTTGAACCAATGGATTTTTTATTTGGTGGTAATGGTATGATGGTCCAAGTATCATTTTTCTCCAAAGTTGTAAGTTCTTGATCCATTGCTTTTACCCATTCAATGTCTTCACATGCTTGTTCATAAGACGAGGGTTCGTTCAAAGACGAAACAGAAGTAAGGAAACTCTTGTGATGTTCTGTAAGAGATGGAGATTGTATGTATGGAAATGTGGGAGGAAAATGTGGAGAAGTGTATAATTTTGACTTTTTACCATTAGCAGCAGGTTTCAAGGTACAGTGCATGACATAATCACTATGCCAAGAGGGAGACTTTCGAACTCTTGTTCCAGCTCTAACAGTGTTCTGATTCTCAGAGGTCTGATTGGTATTCTCTTGTGTTTCGATAACAATATCCTCATGACCAGATTCTTCAATGTCAAGTAAATCAGAATTGTAATCGTTTGAAGGTATAAAATCATGAGAATGTACCTCAAAATCCAGTGTGTCAATATGAGCAGCAGGAATGACAGTTGGTGAAGCCAATAAACCTCCTTGTCCTTTGAAAGGGAAACAGTGCTCATAGAAAACTACATCTCTTGACATAATTATTTTTTTATCATGTAAGTCATATAGTTTATATGCCTTTTGACCTGGATTGTAACCAATAAAACAACACATAACAGCCCTTGAGTCAAATTTTGTCTTGTGAGGTTTTACATTAGTTGCAAAAGCCAAACAGCCAAAAATTCTCAAAATAGAATATGATGGACATTCCTTATGTAGCTTTTCATACGGGGTCTTCCAACCAAGAACTTTTGTTGGAAGAATATTAATGATGTAAGTAGCCATTAAAATAGCATGTCCCCAGAAGAAAATTGGCAATTCTGATTGAGCCATTAATGCTCTTGCAACTTGTAAAAGATGTTGATGCTTTCTTTCAACTCTGCCATTCTGTTGGGGGCTGTATGGTGCTGATGTATGATTCCCAGAGAAGAAAAAACCTTAGAGCAGCTTTGATTAACAAACTCAGTCCCATTATCGGTTCTGATAACCTTAACTGGGGTATTGAACTTATTTGAGGTGTAAGCAAAGAAATTCGACAAAGTTTGTAAAACCTGGGTTTTATCACTCAACATAAATGTCCATGTTGCTCTAGAGTAATCATCAGCTATTGTCAAGAAATAAGAGCAACCTGTGATGGTTTTACTCTTATAAGGACCCCAAAGGTCTGCATGAATTAATTGGAAAATTCCAGCAGCAATTGATTCACTAGGCAGAAAAGGATATCGATGTTGTTTGGCATGATGACAAGGAATACATGGCTCATTATTAGAGACATCTTTCATTGAAACAAAGTCTAAATGACTTAATACATCAAGAGAAGAATGTCCTAATCTTTGATGCCAAACATGAACATGAGTATCATCCTTCTTTGCTACATTACATTTCTCGAAAAATGTAGGATTATTACATGAAAATTGATCAATGCTACTATTTTCCAATATGTAGAGTTTACCCATCACTTTTCCTACAGCCAGCACTTTTTCAGTTGCTAGGTCCTGTAAAACACAGTGTTTAGGAAAAAACTTGAAAACAATCTGTGTAGAATCAGAAAGAGCTTGTACCGACAGTAAATTGCATTTAAATTCTGGTACATGTAGAACTTCTTCTAGAATCAATCTTGGACTTAATTTGACCAATCCTTTGTGAGTAACAGATTTGATTGATCCATCAGGTAAGAAAATAGGAGTATACTTGTCGATTTTATGAACTTTCTCAATGCATGATAAAGTAGCACACATGTGTGCTGTAGCTCCAGTATCAATAATCCAAGTATTTTCATTAAACTCATTACTTCTTAATGAATTTAACAATGAAATATTCATACCTGCGAAGTCTCCAAAGTGAGAAAAGTTTGCAAAGTGTTCGATCTTCTGATTTGCCTTTATGAATTTGACCAAACTGTTGAAGTAATTGATCCATTGAGTTATCAGTTTGCGTGACTTGAGACTGATCAGAGACTTGCAGAGGATTATCATCTTGAATCGCCATGTTAGCAGATTGACCAACCTTCCTTTTCTCTTTAAGATCTTTGTACCAATCAGGATAACCATGGATTTTGAAACACGTATCTCTAGTATGACCATTAGTTTTGCAAAAATCACAATAACGATCGCTATTTGATTTTGCCCTTGAATCATACTTCGATTTACTTTGAAATGATTTTTTGTGGATTTGTGCAGATGATTTTGCCAGCAGTGCAGTAACCTCAGTAGGAGTTGAGAAATTAATTTGCACTTCTCGTTGTTTTTCTACACTCAAAGCCATTGAATAGGCTTTGTGTGCAGAAGGTAATGGATCAAGGACTAAAATTTGATTCCTCAAATTATCATAGTTATCATTGAGTCCCATCAAAAATTGCATCAAACGAGTCGAAGAATTCAGATCTGATAGAATTTTTCCAGATCCACAAGTACAAGTAGGTAATTCAATAATGCAATTCAGTTGATCCCATAGCTGCTTAAGTTTTGTATAGTATTTAGATAAAGATGAATCACCTTGATTAATTAAAGCAATTTGTCTTTGCAGCTGATATATCAATGGACCATTCCTTTCTCCAAAGTGTTCTTCCAGGTCAAGCCAGAGTTCTCGAGCAGTAGCTGATGAATACACAAATGCTCCAACAATTTCTTTTGAAATTGCATTAAGCAACCAAGAACGAACCATACAATCATTGCTGATCAAATCATCAAGTTCAGTACCTTCATCTCCAGGCTTCTGTTGAGTGCCATCAATGAAGCCAGCTTTCTTCTTTGCGCCTAGAGCAATTTGAATCGAATACCTCCATTGCATGTAGTTTTCATTTCCAGTTAACGGATTAGAGATTAGAAACATATTTGGATCATTGCTTTTATTATTGAAAGATTTGATCCATAATTAGGTTGATTGGGATGAACATTTGCGTTGAAAGACATGGTTAGTGTTTACGAAAATTTGTAATCACAAATTTGCGGAATAATGCTCTGATACCATTTCAATATAAGAGATTGAAATGGAAATAAGAAAATGTATTTGGAAGAGTTGAATCTTATTGATTGTTAACTCTGTATTTATACACAATGAAGAGGAAGAAAATATACTAACTAACTATCTAACTGACTATCTAACAAACTATATAACAAACTAACCACTAAGAATAATTACAAGTGTTAAGTAACTTAACAACATATATATATATATATATATATATATATATATATATATATATATATATATATATATATATATATATATATATATATATATATATATATATATATATATATATATATATATATATATATATATATATATATACTAAGGATCTTTTGTGAACACTTTATTCGTTGTGAACATTGTGAACAACCATAAAATAGCTTTTGAATCTTATGAATCTTGTTGAAAATACTACCGAACCCTTCTATTAACTCATTAATCTTATTGGATCCTATGGATTTTATTGAATCCAATTAATTTGTCGAATCTCATGAATCTTGTTGAATCTTATGCATCTTGTTATAAAAACTACGTACTATGAACCTTTTGAATGTTCTGAATCTTAAATAGACACTTCTATGAAACCTTTTGAATCATATGAATCGTATTACAAACACTTGTTGATATATATGAATGATTATATGTATTTTTTTATTTGTTCACAACGTTCACAATATATATATATAGAATATGGTTCGAGAGAGTACCACCATTATGCAGCGCACCAGAAGGTACCACCTTTAAAAAAACTTTTTTTAATTTTTTTTTCATAAACATGTTTTAATTAACATTATGAAGATCATATGTAAATTTCACATACATTCACATCTCCTAGCTCCTAAAAAATGATGTGAACACACACTTACATAATTTTGAAGACATGTGAACATGCATTTATGTGATGTGTGTTTTCATTCACTTAGAGTGTTCGGATTTGAGTGAAATTTACATATGATTTGTGTAATGTTAATTAGAACATGTCCATGAAAAATTTTTTCAAAAAAATTACTTTTAAGGGTGGTACCTTCTGGTGCGCTGCATTAGAGGTAGTACTCACTTGAACCTATATATATATATATATATATATATATATATATATATATATATATATATATATATATATATATATATATGTAGGGGTGGGTTCAATGGAAAACCACTATGCACCTGAAAACTATGGAAACCTACGCACACCGTCCGATTTGGTGCATTTCATGAAAAACGCGGTGGCATGATCGTAAATAAGGTGATGCATCACGCGGGATTTAAATGCATCACGCGAGAATTTTGATGCATCACGCGGGATTTTGATGCATCACGCGGGGAATTTGATGCATTTGTGGTGGTGCAGTGCGGTTTTCACAAGTTTTTAGGTGCATTGTGGTTTTCCATTGAACCTCCCTCTATATATATAATATGGTTCTTGTGAGCAACTAAAAAATGAAGAGTACTGTGAGTACCTGTGAACACTCGGGTTTCGGATGTGAACATGCTCTGAAAAAAAATTTTTAGTTCTTTTTAATATTTTTTTAGGTACAAAAAATACAAGACTATTTATAAAAAATTAAATACATTCACACGTTCTAACATCTTAAAAGTCATGTGAACATGAAAAAATTTATGTGAACATGCTTAGTGTGAACATACGTTCATAACAATACAGTTCATGTGAATATGCACATTTCACATAGTTCTAGTGTGTTTATGTGTGATTTTTTATAAGTAGTCTTGTATTATTAATTTAAACATGATTATGAAAAAAAAACTTCCAAAAAAATAATTTTAAGCGAGGTACCTCCGTTACTCTGCAAAAGATACTCATAAAATAAAATTCAAGAAGGATCTTCCTAAAAAAGGAGTGATAGAGAAGATGACCAAAAAAATTTTCATGTTTCTATTGTGATAAACATATTTATCTAACCAATGTAGTAGCAACTCCACAATATGCTTATCATCAAGCCTAAATTGAATCTTTTTCCATTACGATCGATCATCATTTGTAACAATTAATCATCTTGGTCCATCTTATTCTAATCGATCTTCCTTGATGCCTTGAATGTCACATCGTTGACCTTCGTCCCTCACTGCTCAACGACGCTTTCTCTTTCTACATCTCATTATGAACCATGCATATGTTTTTCTAACTTTTTGACGATTTTGTCTTATTTATTCTAAATACTTGCATTATGATCATTTTCGGCAATGGTTAAATCTGTTAAGATGAAACTATATTATAAAGGGTTGATATTGCAAAAAAAAAATCATTTTTCTTTTCTCATTTTAACAATTAAGTTCCTTTTGACTATTTTTCCTACTGTTTAAGCCTCTAAATGTTCTTTGTTTTATTCAAAACTATATATTTTTTAATTAGTACATGTTAAACTGATAAAACAATTATATCATCGAATGATTTAATATTGGAAAAAACCAATATTCTTTCATTATTTTAAACAATTAAGTAACTGAACTTTTTTTCGTTACTATTTAAGTCTACCGTTAACCGGTTGGTGACCTATTGAAATTAAATATATTTCAGGGTCCTACAATATATGTATAGGATATGGATCCTATGATAAATTAAATAATTGTGAAAGAAATGCGAGAAGGAATTATGACCACATATTTCAGGGTTCCGTCATTATTTTAATTAGTCCGGCAGGCACAATATCATTTACTGTTAGTATATTTGATCTTTGATTCATTTGTTACAAACATTTGATTTTCAATTTGTTCCCACATTATATATATTTGAGATCCTATGAGAAATTTTAATTTGTGAGAACATGAGAAGGAATCTTGATCAACAAATTGGATAGAAAGTTTGATCTAAGATCCCAAAAAAGGTTGTGACAATTTCATAATTAAATTGTCATCTCATGGAAAGGGTTAAAAAAATGTGATGACATTTTTGTAAATAACTGAGCATCAAATAGCATGAGTGATGAGCAATAAAAAGCTGCCTTAACAGTCTCGCAGACCTTAACAATAGTTGCTACTGATGCTAAGGTTGAATTAGAGAACTCATTTACTCATTAAGTCTTCCAAAACTCATTACCATTTTGTGCATCTCAAAGAAACAATTTGGAGAACTCATTTACTCTCTTAAACTCACAAAAACTCACAATTTGAACGACTTTGATCCATTCATGTATTGGAGCTAAGTTTTTAAAGACTCAAGGTTATTTCAGGTAAGAATTTGGTATTTTGACATTTGGGGGTTTAGGGTTAATCTCTTGATGAACTTTATGTGCATAAATCGAAGTTAGAACTGAAAAATGTTGTTGAATATTATTTATAAACAGATTCCTAGTGTTGTTGAAGCAATTTTGTGGGTTTAATATGAGATTTCGTGTTAAACCTTCAAGGTATGTAAGTTCTGAGTTCTTGAAGTTTCGTATGATTTTGGGTTGCATCTGGACCCAAATGAGTGTTATAATCTGATAAAAGTGTTTATAAATGTTCAATA